>JADRCD010235069.1:31895-67300 GCA_019843815.1 Montemys delectorum
CCCCTCTCTCTCTCTCTCTCTCTCTCTCTCTCTCTTTCTCTCTTTCTCTCCCCCCTCCTCCTTCAACTCCTCTCCCCATGCTATGAATAACCTCTGTTCTATACTATACCTTCCTGTGGCTGGTCCTCAGGGAGAAGGAATGCCTCAGTATGGGCTCACAGAGGTATCTCTTCCCCCATACCCGACTACACATCCACCAAATATTCCTTCTTCTCCTTATATTTTTTAAAAAACAACAGTAACTGTAACCCTTTAATACAGGTCCTCATGTTGTGATGACCCCCAGCTATAAAATTATTTTACTGCCGCTTCAGAACTGCAATTTTGCTACTGTTAGTAATCATAATGTAAATATTTAACATGCAGGATATCCAATATTGGACCTTCAGAGGGTTGCAAGCCACTGAAGAGCCACTGCTCTAGACTCAAGGTGTATTTTCCATCCCCTAAGGAAGTAAGGATGAAGCATTCTTTAACAATGACTATTACCTGAGCTATTACAGATTTAATGGAGAACCTGTGTTAATCTGTTGAGCATATAGCATGGTCAGATTTGGGTAGCTGCCATTTCTGTCTTTTTGAGCATTGAATTATTTTTTTGAGAATCACACATTGTACATTCTGCATAAGGAAAGATGGGAGCAGTGACAGAAACAAGTACTCCACCAGCATAAAGGTGTGTGCCGCACCAACATACCTCCTGAGCAGTTCAATCCAGGCCTGCAGGCTACGTCTGCCATATGGGAGGCCAAGGAAGAAGGATGTTGGCTGTGAATCCTCCTAAAGGGCACTGTGCTGACATAGGAGCCTGCTCACCAGGGCTCACTCTCTTTACCTTTTCCCACAGTGGTGGCCACAACCTTTCTACCATAATGGTGTGGGGGCCTAGGGAGGCTCTCTGTATTTGTCTTTCTTCTTTCAAGAAACCCTCAACTTATTCTCTGTAGATCTCAGGTTTCAAATAGATACCAGTTCCTTAATAAAAAACACCAAAACAAAGAAACAAAGAAACAAACAAAACAGAACAAACTATGGTTCACCCAAAGATCATCTTTTTCTTAAACTCTCCAATTTATTGTCTGTGTCATACAGAAAGTCAAGACATTGGATATTTTAAATCTAATGACCAATAGTTGATTGATTCATCCATTCATTTTAAATGAGTATTTTTATTGTGTATAAGCAGGCATGGGGGTTAATCTGGATTGTCAACTTCACAGGATTTCCTAGTCTTTGTAAATCTGTAAGGGTTTATTTAGATCAGTTGGCCTCTGGGCATAACTGACCTATGAAGGATTATCTAGATCGGTTTAATTGAGGAAGGGACATCACCTTAAATGTGGGTGGTGCCTTCTGATGGGCTGGGGTTCCTGGAGGGAATTGAAAGGAGAAAGCAAGCTGAGTACTGGCATTCATCCCTCTGTGCTTCCTGACTGTGGATGCAGTGTGACCTGTTGGCCTCAAACTCCCGCTGTCAGGAATTCTCCATCATATGGCCTGTACCCTCAAGCTGTAAGCCAAAATATACACTTCCTTCTGTAAGTGGCTGTGTCGGGGACTTTGTTGTAGCTATGAGATAAGTGATTAATACAGCAGGTGTCATGAAATCTGCTTTGGGAATAAATTACAAAAGTAATGCAGTCCAAGCCTGGAGAGATGGCTCAGTGATTGAGAGCACTGGCTGCTCTTCTAGAGGCCTCAGAATTGATTCCAAGCACCCCTACGGCAGCTCACAACGGTCTGTAACTCCAGTTTCAGGGTATCTGATGCCCTCTTCTGGACACTACATGTATGTGATGCCCAAACGTACATGTAGACAAAACACTAATATACAAAAAATAAAATTAAATGAATGAAATGTGGTTCATTTTCTTATACTCTATATCATTCCTTTCGTATTTTTAATTTATTCCTCTTAAAGCACTTGAACATAAATGTGTTTTAACGATTCATTGTTATTCTATGACTATCTACACCTCTCCTAACCTCATAACCTAGAACAACCTCCCTTAAACAAAAGAGAGCATTATTGAGATACAATCGATCTACCACAGAGCATATCCTTTTTGGAGGGCAATTTCCTCTGGATTTTGAGCATACTCAGAGTGGTGTGACCATCATCTCTATTTACATTTAGCATGTCTTTGTTACAACTCAAGAAATCCTATTTCCTAGCTGTCTGAGTGGATTCCCTTTTCCTCAGTACTGAGAAGTGCCAAGCACTGATCTGCTTCCTATGTCCCGCACTCCACTTAAGTAGAATCATGCTTATGTGGTTGACACACTGCCCTATTTTCTGAGCAAATGAGTGCTATACTCCTCAGATCAGCTGTGCCTACCTGAGCGAGTCACTGATGACCGGGCCTTCTCTTGTATGATGAGGACATGGGAAGGTTCACTGGACCCTTACCCAAGTGTCCATCCTGTCTTTCCAGTGATTTGTATGTAATTACATCTTAATTGCATATGGCCAAAAGGTTTTGGAGACATGCTAGAGTATATAGGTGGGGGAAAATAATGAGAGGTGCTCCATCTATGTGGACATGGAGAAGCCATCACTCGTGCTGTGTGGAGACTTTCTAGTTCAGTCACTTTTGGGTCACCTATGCTTTTAACCAAACCTTCTCACTCATGGTCTGTAACTAAGCCCAGTGACTCCAAGGGACAATTTGGATGGAATCTTACTTTCATTTGTCCTTGGATCTTATGAGGAAGGAGTGGTGCTACTTTATCTCCCCAGGGGAAATATCCTTGCAAACAGTCGTCTTTTGTGACTGGCATAGCATGACATATTAAAAGTTCATCCAAATTGTAGCACATATCCACGTGCAGTTCCTCATTATGGTTAAATATGTCAAATTCTTTTTAGTTATTAGTTGACATTTAGTAGACATTTGGATCATTTCCATTTGGGGGCCATGCTTCCATGAACATTTATGTATAAAGCTTCATGAGGACATGCATTCTGGTTACAAGGAAACGCAGAGAGAGACTCTACATATAATCTTTAAACTAAAGAGCTACAGTTGCATGACTACCCTAATTTTATTATTTTCATTTGCTAATCTTTTTAATTAATGTGTATTAATTATTCAAAGATGCTTCATTACAACAATTCCATTTATGTATACAGTATACTTTGATCATATTCACTTCCCTATCTCCACTTTTTATTCTTCCATTTTTTTCCTTCTAGATGCCCCCATAGTTCCCTTTTTATTTCACATCTTTCCTCTCTGGATTTAATATGAGGGAAAGCATACAATAGCTGTCTTTGTGAGACTTATGATGATGTCCAGTTCTATGCATTTTCCTTGAAGTAACACAATTTCCATTCTTTGCTGTTAAATAACACTACATTGACTTTCTAATGGCATCATTCACAGTAAGATTTGAGGAGTTAATATTTATTCCCGCTTAGAGGCCTCAATTCTTTTGGAAGCATCTGGCACATAGCATATTGTTTGGAAGGAAACAGAGAGTGAAAGTCAAGGTGCTTATGGTTGAATTTTGTTTTTGGTTGCTTACGTCACTGGTCAAGGACCTTTCCATTAGAATGAGAGGGATGTTATAACTCAGAAAGAATCTAATTCAATACAGGCTATTACTTAGCTTTTAAATCACAATTGCAATGCCCTTATACAGACATGATAAGCCATTTAAAGTTTGCTTTTCATATTCAAAAGCCACAGATTAAAAAGACTCTTGATTCCTGTAAAATATTGTTTCAGATTAAAAGAAAACTTATGACCTTTCTGCTTTGTAACTTTAACCATAGCAATGTCTTTGAACTTCCTCTCCTAGAAAGGCCCATGTGGTAAAGTCTGGAAGTCCCCCAAATACCAGTTGTTTTCAATCGCTAAAAATATACTATGAAAAACTGTGAGCCCTTGATACATAGTGCAATCTGCCATTGAGTCTTGGAAGTCACCAATGACAACTGCAAGATGAACTTGAGTGTCCTAGAACACTAATCTGAGCTCTTACTAAGAAGATGGACTCTGAGGAGATGCTGCAACTTCTCTCAACAGGCTACTGGACCCATTGAACGACTGCAGAGAACTACAACTTTGAATATGACTCTTCTCGTGGTGAAAAGTCCAGCTATTTAAGTGCGAGCATTGTCTCTTGTTCATATTGGCATGCTTGCCATATATGCAGAGCTCAGCGAAGGTAGTTCTCAAAGTTGAACTTCAACAGAGCAGTGTCTAAATAGGGCAGCAACTGAGAAAAATGCAAACTATAGTATTCCTCATTTCTAGACACCTGAACTTCATTTTTTGAAAGATTCTATCCGGGGCTTTCTGTGCCTTCAGCCCAGCAAGAAAGTCATCTATGGCTCTGTCACCTTCGTTTCTACTGTGAGTCATCAAATATCATTCATTGTGTCCTTGAAAGTCTTCTTCAGCTGCCCCTTCCCCCCCCCCCCCATTACAGCTCTTAACTACTTTACTGAGTCCCACATTGATGACCAACTCTATTTTTGGTCTGCTTCTAGTACTACCAACTTCAAAATGTTAACATAAAATCAACAGTAGCCAAACCAATGGTGAAGCTGTATATGTCTTTGAGTACATGGATATTTAATGCATGCATGTACAATGGTTTTCAATAGTACAAGACTATGATGGAAGTAACATAGAAGGTTATGTTGTCTGATCTCTGAATCTACAGGGCAGGCGAGTAAATTCTACCCAGTGTGCCAAGATGAAGAAATGTGCTTCTGGAAGGATATTTAGCTCACAGTGTGACAGACTTGCTTGAATACCCATGAGTGACGGTGTGTTGGGTATTGGATCTATGAAGATGAACTAATTTCTCCCTTCCCTAGAAACATAAATCATTCAAATTAGTACACTAAAGTGTCTGAAGGAAGAAGCTGGCTTTGCTGATGTCAGCTGTGTACCAGGCACTATCCTAGACAGAGAGGTCTCTATCAGAGGAGAGGATCAAGTTTTTCAGTGTCTTTCCTTTAAGGCAATATGTTGATTTGTGTCAAAGAGGAGAATTTCTTATTAACCTTCATTTTCTCATCATCAAGCTGAGGCAATTACCCTATTCCTTTTTAAGATTTTTACTTCTGGAATGGCCTTTGATTCAAAAGAATGGTGAAAGTTATGTCCTAAAATAACAACCCAATGGCTTCTGAAAGAAGATTCATGACATTTATTTTATTACTTATTTTTTCCTTTTTCTATTTTGTGTGTGTGTGTGTGTGTGTGTGTGTGGTACATGTATGTGTGTTTGCATGTTTTGCATATATGTATATGCATGTGAAGGGCAAAGGTTGATATAAGGAATCATTCTTCACTGCTCTTCTACAGTATTCATTGAAGAATGGTGTCATATCCAAACCCAGAATTCAGTAATATAGCTAGCCTTGTCTTATTCAGCTAAGGCTGGAATTCCCAGCAGACCACCATGCCCTTCTCAAATTTACTTGGCTTGCGGGGGTCCAAACTCAGGTCCTCATGCTTATGAGACAAGCACCTTAACCACCGAGCCGTCTTTCCAGGGTCTAAATTTATTGCTGCCCTTGCTCTGTGCCAAGTGTACTACCTCAGCTGCTGTGCATCTTACAATGATAAGGGAGGAAGATATGCTTAGCCTGCGGAGCTGTAGTTTGGTGAGAAGGGAGTGCTAGGGAGGTGATATGAAGAAAACTGAATGGTGATGGTGCAGTTCAGTGGTCAAGTGCCCGCTGTATGTGTGTGGAGGCCCGGTTTGCATCCCAGAACCAAGAAGGAAAAGGCAAGGAAGCAAGGGAACAAAAGTAGAGATGTTTTCAAGTAGTAACCAGTGCTCTAAAATGAAGCAGCAGAGTGTTGTGATGGAGTAAATCTGATGCAGGAAGAGGGAAGGCTGGAGATCAACAATTCTTTACAGAGGTTACATTTACCACGAAGACGCAGAAGAATCCCAGGGGCCAGCTGGATAAGAAACTCAGGTCCCATAGAGGCAACGGGTTTGTCAAGTGTGAGAACAGAATGGAAGTCTGGTGGTCTGTGTGGTGACCTGGTGACAAGCTTGGGAGACAGGAGCTTGGAGCGCATCAGGAGCCAGGGGCAGAGGGAAGGTTTTTCATAGAGGCATGAGGCTACTTATACACGGTTTGTGACTCTGAAGGCTTACCACGAGTGCTGAATGTGAATGAATCAATGTGTGTCCATAAAGAAAGCAAAAAGGCCTGAGAGAAGGTCATTCTGGGGAGAAAAAAAAAAAAAAAAAAAAAAAAAAAAAAAAAAAAAAATGCTGGCAGGATCTCATACCATCAGAGTGAAGAGGCAAAAAGTTCATGCTTGCAGAGACCAATGCTTTCTTTTGGAGATATAAAACACCAGACACAACTGCTGTTTCTTGGTATTCGACCACAAGCGATCTCATCAGCCTTACTCGTTATCCATATTAGGGCAGGGGTTGGTAAAGCTTAAGACTCCTGCTTCTCTTGTTAGTCTCACTCCTTTGGAAAGTATTGTTCTATATTCAGCACCCACAGGGTGCTGAATAAATATTGATTAAACAAAGCAAGTGATGAATCATGTCGGCAGGAAGTGTGGGTGCTTGGAACCATAGAAACAGAAGTGAGCTGGGTCTTTTCATCTGAAGAGCAAGTATCCTGATTACTGATGTTTGGAAGGACAGGTGGGAGTTATAAGATCCTCCACCATCCACCCTTTAAGATTAGACCAGTCATTTTATTGCCACTTCTGCTCAAATGGGTGAAAACTGCCAGACACACCACAGAGAATCTCAAGGTTCCGGCCAAGTCAAGGAAAAGACACTCTTTCCAGGAGCATTGTATGTTGTTTTCGTGGTGAGCAACACTCCTATGAGAGAGTCTGTGAATGGGGCAGATGATGTCAGGGAATTTAGAGATGTCTATATATTCAATTTGAAGCATAAAAGAACTGTTCAGAGCAAATATAGTTTATTTTATCAGGGTGATTTTTGTGTATTTTGCACTTGTGCATGTGTTTATGTGTGTGTATGGGGGGGGTGCATGCACATGTGCACTGTGTGTGCAGAATAGGAAGATAAGGGTTTTTTTAGGGTCTGTGATGGTTAGGTATAATGTCAATGTGACACAACCTAGAATCCTTCGGGAAGATTCTTAATGGGGAATGATCTAGATCAAGGTGGTCCTTTGGGATGGCTATGGGGGCCTGTTTTGAATGCTACGAATCAATATATAAAGACTGAGTCCATTGCAGACAGTGCCATTTCATAAGCTAGACCCTGAACTGTACCAGAGTGAAGAAGACTAGCTGAGTGTAAACACCAGCAGCAAGTGAGGACCGATGCATTCATTCTCAGCTCCCGACTGTACATGCTGTGCTTCACGTTCCTGCCATGACGTCCTCATGGTAATGGACAACCCTGGGATTGTAAGCCCTTTCCTCCACTAGGATGTTTTCAGTCAGAATGTCTTATGATGGTAACAGAAATTAGACTAGAACAGTGTTGAATGTCCAACTCAAACTTCTGCAACTGCTTAGAGCCCTGTCTTTGCAGCATAAAAGCACTGGCAATGATCAGAGGAACCAGAACAAGTGCTTTAGTAAAACTTGGCTCGTGGATACCAGGACATGCCTGTCACATTGTTTTCATTTGTTACCAACTAGATTTTTTTCCCTTCAACTATTTAAATCAACCATTCTTAGCTCATGGTACATACAAAAATAGGAGCATACTTCCCAGGGAATCTAGATTTCCAAGCCAAAATGCATAAGAGAAGAATGAGAGCGGATCAAAAAAGAGTAAGAAAAGCTCGCCAGATGATGACTAAAATCCCTGGCAATTCTATGCTGCTAGGGTGTTCATTACTGCCCATTGTCAATTACTTACAAATGAAAATTCAGTCATTAGGAAATGTCATTTTGTGACAATAAGATTAGGGGCCATTGTATATCTCCTGAGTGTACTAATTGGGTGCTTTTCTCCCAGCTGGCCTGTGGCTTTTTCTAAACCCATTACACATTGTCCACAAAGAAGCTACATGTGTTGTTAATAGTAAACTTTGGTCATTTGTTCTAGGAACAGGCCAGTGACTTGATGCTTGCATTTAGAAGATATGAAAGCTTTATCTCATCCCTGGGCAACTTTGCCTCAGACCATTCTTTGTGCTGTCTTAGCCATCTGACCTGAGAGCTATCATAACCACCCCCCTGCTCCTCTAACAGCATAAAATGGTCCTTCCTTGGCTTTTAGTGTGTCTGGTTCTGTTGGAGCAATCAGAGCCCAGCTCAAATGCACCAATCAGAGAGGCTGCCCATTACCCAGTCTAATTCAGTTCCTCCTCGGACTCACTTTCCATCACATTGCCCTATTTTTACCTTAAAAAATAATCTTTATTTTCTTAATTAATTTCTTGGTCAGTTTTATACCCTTTTCCTCACATATCAGTAAGACTCCCAGGATCCTTAGGACCAAGACATATACATTCAATCATTGCTGTCTCTTAATTCTAAGAGCAAAATATTAGAAAATATTAAGTATTTTATATCCCATACTTACTGAATACATAAATAATATAGTTAGGTGTGTGTGATGGTAAGAATAGTGCTGGTGTCTGATTCTGGTGGGCTTGAAAGTGGCTGTGGGGATGAAGTAGTAGTGTAGGAGATCAGAAGACTCCCTGTGGGAACGTGTTCTCTCCTTCCACTGTATGTATTCTGGGAATAAAACTAGGGTCCTTAGACTTGGCACCAAGTTCCTATCCTCATTGATCCACCTAGTCGGCCTTACACCATCCTTACAAAGGCAATAAGGAACCATACATGGGGTTTGAACAGGCACATGACAAAATAGTCCTGTGGACTGATTGGAGTGGGAAAATAGAGCAATATACTAGTAAAAATTCTGTTTATACTGCCAAGGATGGCAAAGGAAGAAAAAAAAAGCCAGAAACAATGTTTAAGTGAGGGTGAACAGATGACAAGAGTGGAGTTTAAATTCGGAGAAATGTAGTGTCTACCTGTGCATCCTTACTTTCTGTGTGAGCGGAGGGGCTCTCGAAATGGCACTTGATATATTTCTGGATGATAAGGCTGGAAGAAAAGATGCTCCAAGATTCGTGAATTTTGGTGTTATCTGACAGAAAGGCTTTTGGGCTGGTTTATCGCTAAACTAAAGAATCAAAATAAGGATGTGGAATTTAAAAAAAAAACAAGAAGAGGAAGAAGAAGTTCAGCTTCGTGTTGCAGTTCAAGTCCCAGTCCAACCACAGAAATGAGGTCTACAGAGATAAACCTCTCTCAGGATATGCCAGCTGTAAATGTAAATCACTTTAAACACTGAAAAACAGACTGGAAGAATTCTTTTTCTCATGCCTGCATCTGCCTCCTTCCTTCCAGGGTTACCCATACTTGGACCAGAAAAGTCATAATCCCATTTCCTCTATTCTCTTTTGCATTCCATCAGATGCAGGCCCTCAATCAACTTAGCTATATCTGTAGGCCTATCAATTTTCCTGTAACTTCTTTTTCCCTAAGTCCATGAAGGACAACAAACAAACAAAAACCAAACCAAAACAAAACAACAAAAACAAAAAAAACCCTTGGAGCCAGAAGCTAAATCTGTCCACAGAGGTAGAAGAGGAGGCTGGAGCTATGTTAGCGAATTGTGGAAACCAGGGCCCTTACTCTCCGATAGAGAAACCCACGGGCACAGCCTGCTCTGCAGTGTTACCCTCCAGCTGACTTCTCATTCACAACGCTGAGGTCTGAGAGGTCTGAGACTACCTTTGTCTTAGGAACAGACTGGAAAAGGAAAACTGCCCAGGGGCAACCTCGTTTGCAGAGTCATTTACTAACAGTGTTCCAATGTTCCAGATGAATACAAGTAATGTAATTGAATACTTGGGCACACTAGTGTTCATCATCCACAACTTTATCATCCTTATCTTCAATATTAATTTCCTTTCCTTCTTTCTAGGTCTGTCTTCACTGACCTAAAAGCAGGCTGATGAGGTCAGGCTGGGCATCCAGTTCCTAGACTCTTCCCATTTCTATCTCCCCAGCACTGGGTATGTGTTATGTACCAGATATCTTTGTAGGTTCTGGGGAAATGGATTCATGGCCTCATGCTTGCCAGGCAAGCCATTGACTAAATGAGCTATCTTCCTCCTTTTTCATTCAATCACTCTCTCTAGTAACTCAGGAGTATCTCAAGTGTCCTGCCATCAAGGAAACATATCTTACACTGTAAATCGTTGCACAGAGATGTTCTTCTTGCTTTGAGCCCAAACCTCATCATCTCCTGAGTCAAGATTCATGGCAGTTTTAAATAATCACCTCTTTTGCACCAAGTCTTTGTATGCTTTCTCCTGGCTGACTTCTGTTCCTTAGAATCTTTTAGTTAGAAATAGTCCCAGGGAGGAAGCGCTCTGTCAGTCAAAAGAAGGCCATGGTAAGAGCCTCGGACAGACATCTGAGCAATGACTGTATTCAGAAGTACTGGGTTCCAAAGTTATTGCTCTGTTTCTCTGCGGCCACTGTTGAGTCACATTCGCTCCTTCAAGCTGGGGGAAGCCCTTGGGTTATTCTGTTAATGGAAACAGCATCTGCTGCAGTGATGTGAGATAGGGTAGCCATAGGAGGGAAGAAGGACATGAGGATACTTACTGAGAAGTCATCACTGGGGAAGAACAGAAGGTCCTGAAGAGGATCATCCCGATAGGTCTTTTCAAGTTCTTCAATGACAGTTTCATAATCCAAAGGGTCCAAAAATCTGGGCTTTTCCTGCTGTGGGAAACAAAACAAAACAGAACAAAACAGAGTTAAGCATTATGTGGCATATCATCTTGCTTCTTCTCTGTGACTGCATCAGTTTCATGTTTTAGCCATCCCTGAAGCGTTGGTATCATATGACATCGCACAGTCCTTCCAATGAGGTCCCATACAGACTCCAGGAATTTGGAATGAAGCAGCCTCAGAACTGCACAGTGATTATATCCAGATTTGAAATAAAGTGAGGAGACCCTAAAATACGTGACAGCTCCCTGAGTAATTCCAGCTACTTGTACTGATGGGGATGGGAGAGATGTTCATGTTGACTTGATCTTCTCCACACTAGAAAGGGCTGCTTACTCGGTATAATGTTATGCCAATGATCCACACAGCTTGTGCTGAGTCTGATACTTTGTGAGTCCTACCTAGGTCAGTTTGCAAACGTTGGCAACGTGCTAGGGATCAAACTATTGCAGACCGTCTTTGTTGTCAATGAAGTACAGATCTCATGTCAGGATTAATTTACTTGGCTCTGAGCTTCTTTGCCTCTACAGGGAAAAGCCAGGCCAGTCTCTACTAGGATAGAACAATTGAACTATAAGAGACACACTCTGTGAAAATGGGTGAGCCTGAAGAAAATATGTAGATAATCAAACAGTATTGAAATCCTGAACCCAAGAGAAGCTGTGTGTTGCCAAGAAGCATACCCCACTAGTGAAAAACAAACAAACAAACAAATGCACATGTGTATATGTGTGTGTGCATGTAAGAGGCTAAATAGAGTCGTGCACTTGAAGTGGATGCTGGAGGTAGATGTCAGTATCTTCCTAAAATCACCATCAACCTTAGTTTCTGAGATAAAACTGCTCAGTGAACCTAGAGGTCACCTTTCTTGCCTGGGCTAGATGGCCAGTGAGCTCCCAGGACCCTCTTGTCTCTGTTTCCTCAGTGCTGAGGTTATAAACACACTGTGTGGGTGTGGGGAATCAACTCAGGTCCTTAGGCTTGAGCTGCAAGGACTTTTCCCACTAATTAATCTCCTAAACACCATCTTACATGGGCCTTTAATGTCTTCAAGCAGTTGTACTTCTCTACAGGGCAGCCCCAGGTCTCAGTTTTTTGTATTGTCCCTGGTCCTGAACTATCTTTTTGGATTTTCAAAGGATAAAACATTTAATCTTCTCTCTCTCTCTCTCTCTCTCTCTCTCTCTCTCTCTCTCTCTCTCTCTCTCCTTTCCTCTTTCTACTTGTCTTCTGTCCATCTGTGTCCATCCATTCATATATCCATCTGTCTGTTCATCCATCTGTCTTTCTGTCTCTCCCTTTGATCTTACATTAATATGTATGTATAAAACACATAAAATCAAAATGAAAATCTATGCTGAAACCAATGAGAACATGCTCATCTCTGCCATAGACTGGTGGGTCATTCATGTCCCTTTCTTCCACTAGCTTCAATTTTTTTATTGACTTAAGTTTTATTGCATTATGATGAGAAAAGATACATAATTTCAATTTTTCTGAATTTTTTAACATTTAAAAACATATTTTAAGTAAATAAAATTACATCACATTCTTCTTCTGCTTTTGTACCCCAACTCCTGCCAGAGACCCCGTCAATACCTTCCATACCTTTCATTTTTTATCATATTCTTTAAAATTTATAAAATATTATATCAGAAAAATGAGTATTACAAAAGTTGTTTGATATAAAACAGCAATCAATTGAACAGTCTTATGTAGATGCTTGTCTACAGCAATACTGAAAATACATATTTTTTCTCAATATAAATTTCAAATAACTCCAAACATATTAACTGTCTGATATTTTAAAATAATGTATCACTATTAGTTTTCTTTAAAATGAACATACAGAGATAAAGTCTTTTTGTTTGTTTGTTTTATTTTGTTTTTAGTAGAGCTTAAAATCTTGGCTCTTACTGTGGTACAAACCCAAAATAAGAACAATTTTTAGACATTGGATTTCGTTGTAATAAGACTGTGCTTCAATGACCCTCACATCACCAAAGGGTTTTACCTCCATTGTAGCTAAGCTGAGTGTTGACAGTTCTGCTGTGCCAAGTAGCGAATTGTAGGCACGATTTCTGGATACAGATTTCCTGCTATGGTCAAAGCTATTTGACTTCAGTGAGTGACTTTATTCTCAGCCCACAGAGAACAGGTTACATTCATTTAAGAAATCGTGTACGTATTAAGATGGTCTATCCATGAAGTCATTCACTAACTGTTTCAATGAACAATGGTTCTGCTTGGAGGGTGGCACAGATATTAAGTGAGGGTAAGAATCTGGTTCACTGGCTATGATGATTTTGAAAAGCATTCATCTCAGTACAAGAGTAGCTTATAAAGTCCTCTTCTTTAAAATTGATACAATAATTATAAATATCAAACAAAACATTCAGTCTCACCAACATATCCTCATTGATTGAAATTAAAAAATATGAGAAATTAGAAATTTGTTGGCTGCCATCCAGTGGTCTCTCTAATTTGGTAATTGGAGAAATAGATACAATATTGTGCAATCCTTATACACTTTCTGCTTGTTTGTACATGACAGTGTCTTGCTGGGTACCATATAACTGTCCTGAAATCATGCTTCTCCTATCTCAGCCTCTCTATTTGTAGGATTATTTATTTGATGTTCTTAAACTATACTATGGTTTTCAGAACAGCTTACATATTTCAAAACTATTTATACAGCCAAAAGAAATGTAGTTTCAACTTCTAAGTATGCTGTGCTGGTCAGTAGTCACTACAATGGCCTGTGAAATGGTTGCTAACACTTTTCTCTTTTTCTCTTCTAAGCCCAGTGTGAACAGGAGTGCAGAAGTATGAGTGCCTTGCAACCTGGAGGTGTAAAGGGAAACAGCATGTCAGGAGTTGGTTTCTACTATCTTGTTCCATTTTTTAAAATGTTACATCTCATTAGTCCTGAACTTGCACCTTAATTCAGAAAATGGGGCTAAGGGGTTGGTTTACTAAATAAATTGCCTGCCTTGTGACACTAGGTCCTGAGTTTGACCCCTGAAGCTATGTTAAAGTGCTGGGTATAATATTGATTGTCTACTTGGAATCTCTGCTTGAGGGTGGCAAGGACAGAAGGATCCGTGGCAATCATTGGCCATGCTTAGTGTAATTGTTGAGCCCAGTAAAACACCTTATCTCAAAGGAGATGATTGTCATCCCTGAAGATCATATCTTTGTCCTTTTCATGCATACATGTTCATACACACCTGTACACACAGCTACACTTCTCCCAATCATGAATAAAGAAGAAATTGGAAGAAAAATGATATTTCAGAGAAGACTTTTCACTGAAATAAAAAACCTAGCTAAAATTAATCTAATTTAAGTTACTACAGTAGATGCATCAGAGTTCCAGAGTCTAAAGTTACTGATACAACAATTTACAAATCAAACCACAAACTATTCTTGATAGATCAATAAAGTATAGTATAGACTGCAAACATTTGTAAAGACAGTTTTATGTATCTGGCACAGCAGGGAACTCGTGAATGATATCCCTTGGTCCTTTCTTATTGCATTGAGATTATTTGCATAGAAATTAGATATTGCATTGAGGTTATTTTGACATGGGGAATCTTAAATCTAGAATATGTGTTCAGTAATCTTTGACTGAGGGATACATTAGTAAACTTTTGACTTTCCAGGGATTTTTTTTTAGTGTGTATCACCCAGATATTCCACTATTTGTAGTTTTTAAAATATGATTTTAGCAACTAAACTGCATTAAGATGGCAAGAGATAGTGCTTTTCTGTGTCTGTTGTGGTGAGAACCCAAAGGTAGACAGGCAGCAGTTGTCTCTAAAGCAAGGCACCTGTCTGCATAATGTCTTTTACAAAGAGAAAGACACACTCAAGGATGGTGGGATCAGTTCTTTTCTCACTCTTGGCTCTGGGTAGAGACTCGAATAGAACTGGGAAGAGAGCAGCACTGATTTACGGCTTTAACAAGGATTGAGCTGTCCCTCCTGAATTTAATGGGCCTGTTTCTTTTGGAAATACACCAAGTGGGATAAGGTGTGTGCCAAGATTACCCTGAATTGAATTGAGTTTTTATGGTGCTTTTTACTCTTACTCTTTCTTGCAAATGAGTAATGAATTTCATTAACCATTCTAAAGTCACTGCTTCTGGGAAAAGCACCCACCACCAGCACCTGTTATTATGCAGCAGGGGGATGTTGCACCACAGTGGTAACAGGCCTTATTCTTCTTTATGTACTATTAAGAGATTTGTTTGATCGGGTTCCCCAAATCCACAGCTCCCTTCCAAATCAACTTTACAGCATTAGAATGGGCTCCTGTCCACACACACACACACACACACACACACACACACACACACACACACACAAACCCAAAAAGTTTTCTTCCTCTGGATTTACCCACAACTTCTAATGGTATGATAACACAATGTCTAAGCCTACCTAGAGTCGTAAAGCTGACATAGTAACAGTCCAGTACATCAATACTATCCAATTGGCCCAAAACAAGTAGACTGTCTATTTCTTAACTGGGGGTTTTAACTTCTAGAGTAAAGGGTAGCAGCACAAACATATAGATTCTTTTCATCAGAGCAATTCAAAATCAATTGGGTGAAGAGATGATGCTGAAGAAAATACACATTTGAAATATGACGAAATTGCCAACCTTTCTCCAGAATAAAAAGGCCAGTCCAACTAGAAATTAACCTAGTCTATCTAGCCTTGTTTTAGTTAAGTTCAAAGTCTATGGGAGGATTTGGTTGCTGGCCTTCTAAGAAAAACAATGAGGATGCTTGCTTCACCCCCATGAGCTATGAGACTTTGTGCATGGTGATTAAATTCCTCATGCTATAGTTTGTACCTTTGTAAAGTGACTTTGTAAAGTGACTTGGTAGAGGCTACCTTGGAGGATGAAATGATTTTGTACTTCTCAGAATAATACTAGGTCTGTAATACTGTTTTCTTAAATATTAAGTAGATAAAGACTTTTGTACTTGTTGCAGCTTGAAACAAGTACCAGTAATGTACTTGTAATGTGTACAGGGTACATTCAATAAACATGTGTTCCATAATTAAGTGTATATCCCTTCTTCCAGATCCAGGGCTAACCGAGATTCTACCTGAGAGAAATAAACACACACAAAATCCAATATATATATAAAGATGTCTTTGGAACATTGTCTTCCTTACAAGATAGAGAAATGTATTCAACTTCATCCAAGGGTGACAATAAAGGTAGGTAAGGTTGGCCGTAGCTATTCCTAGCCAGTGAAGACACTAAAGTATAGCCTTTCAATAGAAGTAATTGTTGAGAATCATGGGTAATAAACAAAGGTATATGTCTGCAAAGTGCTTTAGAAATGACATTATGACTAGGATAGAGTCTGGAATAAACCAGTGAGGAACTGTATGCTACATGCCATGGATTTTCTAAATTCTTCTGTGCTTCATGAGAATTAGTTAGTGGTCAATATTTTGCATATAATTGGGGGTTTTGTTGTTGAAAACCTAAGTGAGATAAGGCCTATGGTTCAAGTGTTGCTTCAAAAGGAAGACCAGAGGTACTGTCTCAGAAGGTGAGCAATGCAAGGTCACCTTAATGATATTTATAGATCCACACAGGAGATTAGAACTGTAGTCTATATTATCTAGGTTTCTAAGAAGTCATTAGGCTGCCAGGACATGGACTGATTCAGAAATTATGATATGAAGCCTACAAAGCAATGAACACCTATTAAAATTGTTTTTGTATAATTATAATAAAAACAAAATGCTTATTTATTATTGTTCAATGAAGATGAGAATAAATATTATATAATAGAATAACTACAGTGACTTTAAAACTATAAAGAAAACTAATTATGTAGACTCAAACATCATTAGCTTATTGCATTGGGGTGGTACTGGAATATTTAGGATGTTGTTGTTTTTATGTTTTTGGAAGAACATGTGTTGCTTTCATCATAGTAAAAGGATGAACTTGGTTCTTCAAAGGAATCAAAGCTTCATTAAACACTGGGGAGTTATTTGATTTTAAAATTGTTTATACCCTTTGAAAATTCACCAGAGAGGAAGCCCAGAAATATCACAGTGGGGCTTCACATAGAATTTCAACCACTAACAGAGTCAAGTAATTACAACAAAAGATACACAAAACACTGGGGAAAAGAGAACAGAGAAAATAATTACAGATTGGGCATGTGGTTCTAGAAGCTCATGCCAGCAACACAAGAGAAGCACAATTAGCGATTTAATAACTGAACTATTTTTAGCTTTGTAGGGAGCCACAAACATCTGGTGAGTTACTTACACACTGTCCTGAAATGGTGGTTGTAGCAAAGGATTCCAATTGGAAACTCTAGTGGGAAGTTTTAGAAGCTCATACCTACCAGCCCTGTGACTTGAGCAAGCCATAGGAATCTTGGCTGAAGTTAATCAGGGTGGATAAAAAAGGGCATGTTGTTGCAAAGATCAAGCACATAAAATATGTCAGCATAGTAGATGAACCACTAGATACCAGCAAAATATAGACTTGTTTTATTTAAAACGTATCCTACCCAAAGCCTTATACTTAAATCAAGACCAACCAACCAGCCATCATATGGAGGACATTGAATTTTTCATTTACCAAGATATGTGCTTTATTTTACATTTGTTATCTAAATTTCCCTTAAAATTCTATAAAAATGAATAATTCTAATCAAAGTAAAAGAATTAATAAACTCAAATAAAAAGGGATCTAGGCCTCTCTAATTCCCATTAGGAAAAGGAAGGTGAGCCTCTTAGATATGCCTATTACTTATGAAAGCATGACTTTCAGGGTCTGCCTTTTTTTCCCTGAAAAAAAAATAGCCTGAAAAGTATTTGTTTTTGTATTTATATATTCAAATCACACACACACACAGACACACACAAAATGATCAGATTCATACTTGGTTCAATATTAAACAAATTAGCTTTACAGATACAAACTTCTGGAGAAAAACCAATGTTGTAAAAATGACTCTTTGAATTTCATTCTGTAGCTCTAACTTACACAAATAGAGATGAATCTGCCCACTGCAGGAAGCTGTGGACGGGGCAAAGCTGGTAGGAGCAGGAAAGCAGAACTGTGTCTGCCCTTGCTACTGGGAGGCTGCACACTCAAACCTGGCGCTTCGAAATTGGAAGTGCAATCAGGGGAAGCAAGCCTCTAGGACTTCCTAGTGGGTCACTCTAGCTCTCTTGTTCTACATTAGCTATTCCTGATTCTCATGAAAACCTGGCCTTTTCAATGAAACGGTATGAAAAGAGTTTCTCTCCCTATGTTTGAGAAGTTTCCTTATCTTCCTGTGTCACACCGAGCATCCTGTGATGCTCCTTGGGACTTGCCAGTATTCTTTGATCCCTCTCCCAATGATTTGTACATATCTGAAATTTGACTTTCATATCCTGTGATCTACTGCCTTAATGTAACATCATGTATAAATGCCATTATGAGGGTATATAACTAATATAGGACTCATATAAATAGTGATACAGGAAAACACGCAAAAATAAAAATTTACTTAAGGACTAGTACAGTAGGCTCTGTTAACACTCAGGAGAATTCAGAAAAGCAAAGAGCTCTCAGTGACCATGCATAGGCTATCTGGAAGAATCCTAAAATATTCATAATCATCTTAATAATTCCTATCTTTAGTTCATCAGACCACTTTATAAACAATATAGTGGTCAACTAATTTCAGTGTTTGGCTGGAGAGATAGTACAGTGGTTAAGAGCATTGGTTGGTTTTCCAGAGGACCCAAGTTTAATACCCACATTGTAGTTAACAATGGTACATATCTTCAGTCCCAGGGAATCCAATACTCCCTTTTTGCCTCTACATACACTGCACACTTGGGGTACAAAGATAAACATGCAAGCAAATATACTATTTGTATACACATAGTATAAAAACTGAAATATAAACTAAAATAACAAATGAATTTCTGTGTTATCAAGATAACAAGCTAGCAAGCCATAATGGTACACATTTGAGAAGCAGAGGCAAAGGCAGAAGGAGGTGGATTTCAATGCGTTCAAGGACTGCATGATCTACAGAGAGAGAGAGAGAGAGAGAGAGAGAGAGAGAGAGAGAGAGAGAGAGAGAGAGAGAGAGAGAGAGAGATTTCTTAGATGAAATTTAAGGTCCAAATGAACAAGAGTTCTTTAGAAACTAAGAGAAACCAGGGTTCTTTGGCTTTAATGAGATCAGAATGGAGCTAACTTCCACACTATTTGTGTTTAAAACAAATGGGAAGATTGGAGAGAGCCCTCACAGCTGCCATCTACAGCTGCAGCTGTCACCCTGTGGTCTTGTGACAGAGTTAATTCAGCTTTTCATCAGGAGGAGTTCCAATGGACAACATCTCAGAAGCTCGAGCTTCAGAAAACAAGGGAAGCGTTTCTAACTGGAAAGGAAGTGTTTAAGTAAGGACTAAGCCGTCTTGCACTGACCCTTTAACCCTCTCTCTGTCTTGAACCACATGAGTTTCATGAGAATGGAAAAACACTAGCTAAAATCAAAGTTAAGAACCATACAGCTGGGCAGACTCAGCTTAAGCTGAGTTTTGAAATGGTTCCCTTGGCAACCAAGGCAGACGGATCATAGACGAAATCAAGCAGTGGTCACTCTTTGAATATTAGTTCATTTCAGAAATGTGAATGAATACCAACCTGATAAAGCATATAAAGCTTTAGCAACTATGTGAGGTTTATATGGTCAGTTTTTCATAGTTAGTATAATTTCATTAGAAACCAAAGACAAACTAGTGTTATAGAATAGAATGTATTGTGTAAGAGATACTCTCAAATTGAATTTACATTTGCAGTCTTATTTTCATTTTAGAAACTTGGTAAATAATAGGTCCCCGTTGTAGGTACTGCTAACCCCATATATATCTTTAGAACTTGTCAAATGTCCACAGTTGTGTATAGCAAAGGCAAATTTAAATCAAAGACAGTAAAGGCTTCTCTATACAAGGGTGATCCTTTTAAAGATATCGAAAATATCCAACAAGACTTAAGTCAAATTAAATTACACATCTCATTTAGTTTTCTAGAAACACTTGAAAGATAATAAATATCATTAAAAATACATCACAAGTCAATTACAAGTCTGCCTGATACCAGAGAAATTAATGTTTCTGCACAAGCTGCTGCAGGGAACTTGAATTTATAGGAGGTCTGTGATACAAGCCACTGCCAACTTACACTAACTTAATACTTTGACAGTGGCACAAACTTCCACTCACAGGTCAAGCTGGGTTGTGTGTGTGTGTGTGTGTGTGTGTGTGTGTGTATGTGTAAAATGTGTAGGTACATACACATTAGCACAAATTGGATTTGAATAAATCCAATTTGATTCTTCCAACTAAATTTTATAATTTCAGCAAACTTCCAAATATAAACCCATTCTTCACAGTCTCTTCTTCAAAGACTAGCCATGATGGGTCTGACTTCTCTGTCTGACATCTCTGAGTGTCTGCTTGTCTGGGTCAATGATAATGGAGCCCAAGGAGAGACCATTCAGTCTTCCCCTCTAGAATTCCCAGTCTTGAGGGAAGGAGTGACAGGGGATGAGAAAAGGGGTCAAAGCTAAGGGCTTTGCTTCACATAACTATCCACTGCTACCACCCACTGGAACTACTTTCCCTCTGCCTCAGTGACCCTGCTTCTTCCTGTTCTTTCTACATCCTGCTTTCACTGCCCTTCCCTTCTCTGGACTGTGTGACTAGATTTTGAAATCTTAACCATTCAAGGAATTTAATCCGTAATACCAGGAGCAGTACCCGCAGCAGGGGCCTATCACTTCCCAAGCTTATTCGGATGTGAACGCTCATATACAACCTCCTGCAGTTGATGACTCTGCTTTTGGAATGCAGGAATTGAACAGTTGTGTATTACTGGTACATCCCAACATGTCACACAGTGAAAAGTGTACCCTAGGTATCATGTGCACTGTATATGAGAGGCTCCAGTAATGTTGTGGCTTTCCAAGGTCATCCATGAAGAGCAGCTCTAATCTCTAATTTTCTACCAGGATAAACTCACCCGACCATCACTTTCCTAAGAGAGGTACAAAAGGAGCCTATGGCCGCTTTTGCTTTCAGTGCTGACAGCCACAGGCTATAATTTTGCTCTCCATAAGCGGATTCCTCTTTGTTCTGGGAGTGCTGGCAGGGCTCTTCGGTTTATAAAAGCATCTGGAAGCTATGCCCAGCCTCAGGTCACTTTGTTTTATTCTATGATTTTCATCTCAGGAGATCCATTTGGTGTGCCTCTTATATTAAGACTACTTCATACATGTTTGCTTACAGAAAAAAAAAACCCCACAGCCACATCAAAATATTTAATAATAGTAACAATAGCCACTGTCATTTTAAAATAAGTTTACCATGAATGGTCAATGACATGGGCTAGGATACACATTAATACTCTCTCTCATTGAAAATGTATCTTAATTCTAGAAGAGATCATCACAGTTGAGAATTTTTCTCCACAGAGATGATCCATGGATTCTGAAAACGTGTGCAACCTAACCAGTAAGTTGATGGAAGGGTTGATATTTCAGTCCAGTTCACCTTAAAGACTGTGGGTCACTCTATCAATAATTGAAATTTGCAAAGGCCAAAATATCAAAATTTATTTTCCTGTCAGAATGGTTATAGAATAGATCTATAATTTTGGGTACTATTGCTGGCTACTTAGTGATTTTTTTTAAAGAGTGCAGAGGATTAGAGGTCTGAACAATGTCAAGAGGTCACTGGATCCCTCTGGAAAGAAACTGTCAGGAATTGAAGACAAGAAATTATTTCTAGGAGTGCAAAGAGGAGGAGACGAGACAATGAAAAGGTAGACTTGTGATCTGTGCTGTGAAGATGGATCATACTGTGTGAGGATCCATATTAGAAATTGCCACTAAGTGAGGGAATCCTGTGTTTGTGTGTATGTATGGAGTATGGACATGCCCATGCAGGTATGTGTATATTTGTGTGTGGGTGTGTGGGCGAGAGAGTACACAAGTGCACACATACATTTGGAGGCAAGTAGGCAACATCAGGTGTCTTTGTGGACTGCTCTGTTTGAAAGAGTATCTTTCCCTGAACCCCGAGGTCACTAAGCTGGCTACCCAATGAGCTCTAGTCTCTACTGCCACCCTAACATGGCCACTTAGGCTTACACAGTAAGCACTTTACTCACTGAGGCATATGCCCAGTCCTTAAGGGAATCTTTAAAAAAAAAATTCATATGACAAAAGGTTTGGGATCATGACCTTACTTCCCATGTGCTGGGAACCCTTCTCCTCTAACAAATGGCCCATAGCACACTCCAATCGACAGGTCGTTCTTTCCTGCATTATTTCTTGTCTTTTCCACAACAGTCAACCTTGAGGAAAGGTTATTTATTCTCTGGTATGTTAACAGGCTCCCCTCCCAACCAATTTGGAGCCAGCCCTTCTGCAGCTCCCTGGCACCTAAGTTACCTTCCCTATTTCTGTAACCCACTTTGATTCCTCTATTTTGCCTTCACGGATGCTCTTAGGCTGCATCAAGTTGCAAAGCACACTTCTTTTTTGTGTGGACTGACGGAGTCCAGAAGTCCCTGTCACTCTTGCTTCTTTGGTTTTTTTTTTTTTTTTTTTCAAAGTATGTATCCTTTTGTGCATTTCATCCTGGCAATCCAGATTTGTTTTAATCCTGCTCTAGACTCTTTACTTATTCGCCAAGGACCACCCTGTCCAGTGGTAGGGTGCTTGACTAATATGTGCAAGGCCTTGGGGTTGATTCCCAGAGCCATAAGAAAATGAAAGAGAAGCACTAGCACATCACTCCCGGTGCCTCAGTTTGTACTTCCTTTTTGCTAACTAGCTCCTTATGCAGAGATCTAAATAGATACCCGACTCTAAATGTTTTTATGCATCAAGCAATAACAGAAAAGGAGTATGTGACCAGGCAGGAGATGACTCATATTAGCCTATGAGTTATCTTGGATAAGTACTCTCAAGCCGACCCAAAAGAAAGTATAATAATGCTTCATCCATTCAACCATGATGAATGTAGAAAATCAGTGGATGTCTCTCCACCTATAGATTTCACTTCCTAAAGTGCGCTCAGGCAGCATTTCTAGGGAGAGGGCAAACTGTTGCACATACCCAAGCTTTCCCAAACACTCAGAAATCTTGCAAATTAGTAATCCAGAATCCAGGGGCAACTTTAAAACAATGAATCAGGGTTATTTTTAAAACTTCCGCATTTGCTTCTAACTGTACAGATGTCGGACATAATAACTGAAATTAATCACAGACTTGATCTTTCCAAATTAGGCCATGAAACTGACAAAGGGAATGATAGTTTCATTAAGACTTCTTCTGCAGTAGATATCATACTAAGTAATCTCGATTAAAAGCTAAAAATAAACATACAAATGCAGCTTTTGAGAAAATTATCAACCGGAGGGCAGCACACACACAGCTCTGTGATTCAAGGATGTAGGTTGGGGATGATGTCGCAATAAGTTTCATTTCTCCTGAACATTTCTCACAATACAGTACTGCCTAACCCAATGGTTCTCAACCCTCATGTTGGAACTCTTTAATAGAGTTCCTTAAGTTGTGGTGATTTCCCCCAACCCCATACAATTATTTTCATCGCTGTATCATAATTGTACTTTTGCTACTGTTATGAATCATATTATATCTATCTAATATGCAGGATATCTGATATGCGACTCCTGTGGAAGGGTCCTTAGCCCCACACGGGGTCATTTTCCTGTGGAAATACAGACCTAAACACATGGAGGTGATTCTTGGTCAATGCATCTGAAAGTCTGGCAAATAAGCTAAGCTTCTAAACAACTCCTCTTAAAGAAGGTTGTAATGATGGTTTTTATTTATTTATTTATTTATTTATTTATTTATTTATTTATTTATTTGAGGTGCTGAGGGTCTAATTCAATGCTTTGCAAATGTTAGGCAAACCATATAATACTCAGGTACACCTGAAGTCCTCAAAATAATTTTTAAAAAATCCAACAGAGCAAATTACACAACTTTAACTAAACTTTGAAAGACACAGAATGCAACAATTACCAACTAGTACCCTCAGAACTCCCAGGGACCCAACCACCAATCAAGGACTATACATGGTGGGACTGAATGTTCTGGCAGCATGTGTATAGTAGAGGATCGCAAATTTGATCATCAATAGGAGGAAAGGACCTCGGCCTTGTGAAGGTTTTGTGCCCCAGTGTAGGGGAATGCCAGGGCCAATAAGTGGGAGAGGGTGGGGTGGCAGGCATGGGGAGGGGGGAGACAAAAGGGGTTTGTTCTTGTTGTTGTTGTTTGTTCGTTTGTTTGTTTGTTTGTTTTTTGGAGGGGAAACTGGGAAAGGAGAAATTTATATGTAAATAAAGAAAAAAAAAAAAAAAGAAAGACACAGAATGCACAAAAACCATAAGCCTGAGTCAAGACAGGACACAGTTTGAAAGACAAAGTCCTGGTTCTTAATAAGTATTCACGATTAATATGAAATTGAGAAAACTTTAAACTTGCCTCAGATTGAATGTGGTGCCAACATTTACATGTTCATTCCAAAGGAACAAAAGAAAGAAAGAAAGAAATTGTGGCAATTACATCCAAAGGTCATTATCTTCCTTTCATTGTAATATATACAATAGTTAAGAAAATTTAAAGGCATCTTTTTTTTTTTTTTAATTCCCTAGCATGACTTTAAGTCTCCATGGGGGATCTGTCACTTGATTTGTGGCCTCTTTACCATCTATCTCTTCAGGAGACTATGACGGCAATCTAGGGGTGCGATTTACTGTTTAGAGATTGAGATAAATGTGCAGTGGAAACTTCCATCTGGGTGGGATTCTGTTAATCTGGATATACAGAAGAGGAGATGACACATGCTTTTCGAGGCAAGCCCCGTCTCATCCACAAATAATTTTGAGACCCTGGAGCACTAGACAGTCAACACAACCCAGATTTCCATTTACAGAGTAACTGTGTTACCAAAATGACTTCTTAGATCATAACAGAATCAGAAGCCTGCACTGCAGTTGTGTCCCCTTTCCCCCTTGCCCTTGGAAACAGCTATACTTAAAAAGTAATACTTTTTACCCTTTTTACATCTTTCAAACTATGCTCAGAAGGCACACATGTAATTCTAACACGTGCTCTTAAGACAGGGTGAATGTTAGACGAACACTTCAGAAGAGGAAATGGGTTCAGAGTGATTTAAATAATCTGCACGTGCGTGTAGAGAGAGAAAGAGTCAGAATGACCTGAGGTACCCATCTCACGCCCCCCCCCCCCCCAATGACATAGTTCATTTTCTTGGAGTCTGATTTCCAAAATGAAAACCACATCTTAGGATAATATTTAAGGATGGATTGAACAATTCTCTCCTCAGCAGAAAAGAAAGCCTGTGGAAGTAGATATCCCTATCTTAGGCAGACCAAAACCAGGCAACTGTAGCAGCAAAGTCCCTAGTGCCTTCCACAGAAGAAAGCTAATCACTGTATGAATGATCTTAATTAAATCTGAATGCATTGCTACTGAATGCTGCGGGAAAACACCAGGTCCTTATTGGCTGCTTCTCCCTTGGTACTCTGTAGCAATACGTTCAAATTCAATTAAGATAATTCATAGAGTGATTAGCTTCATTATACTTCGAGACACTGGGGACCGTCCTCTTGCCAATACTGTATGTGTGGTGGATATAAGATAGACACGTTCTTCTCCTGTGTGTTGTCTCTTTTAGTGGAAACAAAAAGTAAATCCCATTGTGACTTAACCCACAGTGCTTCTAAACACCGAAAGAGATGTAGCAGGAGAATTAGGCTCCCTGGATTGGTCTGAAGGTTGAAACCATTACACATCAAGAGAAATTTTGAAACAATTATTCTCTTTAGCAGACTAAAGATAAACAGCTGAGGATGCTTTTATGGAGCTGGTCGAATGGACTCAGATTTCTCACAAATGGAGAGCAAATTCAGTGGGCAAACCCAGGCCACATGCCAGAGGAACAATGGCAAAGGACATGATTGTTTGAGTTTGCCTGATGCAGATATACACTACTGAGATAGATGGTGAACATATAACACAATGCCATCCTTACAGGCCAGACTGCTAGTAAAAGTCATTCCTTTTAAATGGCCATCAGACCATTTTAGTATAAAGAAAGCCATGTATATATGTATGGGTGTGTATGTATCTGTATATGTACATGTACATGATCTGATGATTGAAAGTCACCTCTGTTTTTAGACTTGGACATTTGTATTATTGGTTTAATCAGATTTTTCACTTTCTTCTGTTTTTATTTTAAACCCCTTGAAAAGCAGTTTTCAACCAGGCAATCAGTCTCTCCTATCAAGTATTCTTGATGGGAGTTGCCTTCCACAGCAGCTGCTACCAAGACCTCAGAAAGAAGAGGCAGGGACATTGCTATATGTCTAACAACATGCAGAAGAACCTACACCATAAGGATGTGCAGATCCCAAATGACCATGACATTGAGGTTGAGGGTGCCTGCTCCGAAGATGTCAAACAGAACTTGAACAGCGCTGGGAAATGATCAACCTTCTAAACAGGTCCTAGTCTGTAACATTGCTGCACCTTTTTCACATAAATTGAGCCTGCCCTGTGACAGGAGGTGCCTTGGCAATTGGCTACCACTGGGTTCTACAGAATTTTACATGTGTCTCTGTAAGAACATGTGTCCATCCATATGTTTCCTTTCATTTTGCAAGAATAAAAAGGGAGAAGCATTTTCATGGTAAAATGAAATCTTTCTGACCCTTTATCTCTTCTCTGATTCTGTTGATACAACCCTTTACCCTTCCCTTCACAGTTTGAGTTACTCTTCCTAAGAATGCTAAAGTAAATTAGTGGTAGATGATAAAAATAGAACACCAAGATTTTACAAAAATATAGTTGTAAACAAACAAGCCCTTTGGGGTCTTAATTCAGGGAACTGCAGACTACGTTCAGAGAAAGAGACTGAGTGGAGAGCCTCAGCTCATGCTTGTAACTCCTTGTTCAGAAGCTGAAGCAAAAGGATTCAAGCTGAGAGGCCAAATCAGTCTGGACTCCATAGCAATTGCAGAGCAGCCTAGATAACAGTGTAAGACTCTATCTCAGAAATATAAACCCCAAACTCAGGCCAAAATATAAATCTAAAAGCAAACAAATAGAACCAAGAGAAACAGTCTCAAAAGTAACGATACATAAATATTACGATGACCCTAGACAAATTTCTATTCCTCTAGTAATGTTCAGATTAAATCCAGTGTCAGTATTTTTCAGTTACATGAAGTTTGAAAGCAACATGACTTTCAAAATAAGTATTCAAGTTCTAAAAAGAGGCTATTTATGACCCAAACAGAATTTGCTACTGTATTAAAGCACTTTGTCCAGTAACTTGTAGAAGCCTATTCTAAAGCATACCATTTTTTTTTCAGAGAAAGCATGGGCAATAAGATGAGAAGTTAGCTCAGATACCTACAGCACCAGCCCTGTGGATTCCTTCTGGGTTCACTCTCTTCACTGTTCGCCTCCTCTTCCAAAATTCCTTTCCTCGGAAGCTCATCATATGCCTTGAAATCGAATCATAAAATATTTGAAAACTACCGATGTCCTTACACCTTTTCTCTCTGAGGCTTCACCGAGCTGGTTGAACAAATCTCTCCGCTCCCCTGAGAAGGGAAGTGCTCATGCTACATCTATGTAGCTCAACAGAAAGGCAAGGCAAACCCACAAGTCACCACTTCCTGTGAGTAGCTAACTACCAGCTGTTGAACCTCTACTCTCATGCAGAAGTTCTCTCTAGCCACCTTCTCTAATACAAGACAGCGAGATCGACCACGAATCATCTATTTGTATAAATGATTCTAAACAGAACTCAGCCTCTATGTAACCTTTGATATCTAGCACATGGGCAGACCCATGATAGGATGTGTTAGCAGTCTGCCAACATATCATTTGGGTTTTTTTTCTGATGTAAGGTCTATTTTTATTTTTGTGGCTGGAAAATAGTATTTTATAACTTTTCTTTTTCACTCATAGACTCAGTTAAGAAGCTATGGGCCCACTCATTGGAATAGTCTCAATTGTTTAGAAACTGCCAAGCCTGGCAGGGATCATAAATCTAGAAATGTATTGTGGGTTTTCCTAACTATGGCACTCTAAATTCCTGACTCACAATTTTAAACAAATAGGCAAAGCACCTTATAAGAACATATAATAATCTCAAGAAACTCTGAAACAACTTCCACCCTTTCTAATCTTTGCATATGTCTGTCTTCTATTCCTCTTTAGGCACCACAGTTCTGAATCCTGGAGTCCCTCCCATGCCTCAGCTTCTGCAATCTAAAACTAGCTCATTTTCTGCTGGGGCTGTAGCTCTGTGGAAGAGCTCATACAATGTATATGTGAGGGTAGATTTTTAAATCCATTCTGAGGAAAAAATATGACTGTATCATTTCTCTGAACCACTGGCTATCGAACACAGCTTTCCTTAAAAAAGAAGCATTACCAGAGTGGAGTAGGGAATTTCAGCTGGACTGACCTCATAGTGACTGCAAAGGAGAGGAAAGCTAATATAGCATGAGCAGAGCCTGACCCATGGGAGGGCACCACTGAGAAGCTCCAAAGTCTACACCACCAAGCGTCCTGTGGCATCTTGTCACATTCTAAGTCCTCTATCAGAAATGGGTTGGAAAACAAAAATGACAAGGACAATGAATGATCAAGAATCATCGATTAAGACAAGCCAATGGTCCAGTCAGAAGAAGTCACTGTCAAGTTCATCAGAAAAAGCTACAACCTTGATTCCACTGTGTGATAAGAATTGATTAAACACTCTTTTTAAGAATTGTTGGACTTGATGACATATCCCCTCATTTTAAGAAGCTGTGTTGGACAGAGGGTACCCTTAGAGTTTGTGGAAGCTTGGGGGAGGTATATAGAGATGTCCTTCTTAAGGAAGTTTTGGATGATAGATGAGTACCAGGAAGGTGAGCACAGATGAGGACATCTAGCATGAACAGGATCAGGGGAGAAGGGGCAGTATCATGGAGGTTCATCATCCTTGGCTAATTGCTCACCCTTTTTAAGTCTTTCTTTCCCTCATTTGTAAAACAGACGTGACATGATCACTGCTTTGTAGAAATTATAAGGATAACTCAGAAAATGCTCTAAAAAGTCAATATATTACCTTGCTTGTTGTATCATAAGCACAGTTATTAACTAGCATAGAGGCTAAAGGGTAGAGCTAAATAAAATATTAGGAATATTAGGATAAAAGCCAAGGTCACCTAGAGCGAAGAGTTAAATAGGAGGAATAGAAGGGATTGAAAATTGAAGCAGAAATGGTTCCTTTATGTCTGAATGTCAACATCTTGAAAGTTTCTACTGTGTCTAAAAATGATAGTGACTACTGAGGGATTTCAAAATATTAATTAAAATGGTGTTTTAGGAGGATCATCATTTGGCAGCTATAGACTGTCCAGAGACTGCAATCCAAAGATTTGTATCAATCTATCACACCAACTCTGAGGAGCCCATCAAGAAGGCCTTAGTGATTAAATAAAAAATAATGCAAGCAATTAGTTGAGCAAATAGTAGGTGCTGGGTGTTGGCCCAAGTGCTTATTTAAACCATGAAGTAAATTTGTTATTATTACTATTTTCACCCTTGTCTTACATCATTAAATAGCTGGGTTCATAGTAACAAGAGTCCCAAAGCCGGTTAACAGAATATCTAGCATTGAAATCTACTTGATTCCTGAGTTTGGCTTATCAAAGAGATGGATCCTATTACAAAGGAATAAGAAGAGAGGGCTTCTTTACATTGCCTGTTCAATGCTGAATGTTGTGTCAAGGAGACAGGGCAGTACATCTCTAAAATTTGGGGAAGAGCCAGGCTGGAGATGGGAAAAGGAAAGGCATGGGTACAGTTGAATTGAGAGGTTACAAAAGCAAGTTGAATTTTGCAGACACTAATATGTAGAATCAGGAACATGATCCTAAAGTTGGTCTGAATACGGCAGATGGAAGGCAATTCCAAAAATATTGAGATGCCACCGTGATTACTAGCACAGTGCAAAGTCCAGACATTCTGGCAAGAAGTATATAAAGATGGTTGTGTGACAACTGAGTCCAGGATAGTTCCAGGGCTTGAGAAGAGATGTAGCATCAGAGGTAGCTAGAATCAAAATGATATTTGCAGATGAATGTGTAGAGCTGCAACCAGTCATTCTGACTGAGATGACCTAATCCTAGAAAGACAGACTTTACACTTTGTCTCTTGCTTATGAATGTTAGCCTTGAATCTTCAGAAATATGTGTTTTATTTGGAATGCCCATAGAGGTCATGAAATTAGTTAGGTGTCAAGTTTCTTTCCAGGAAGAGGTGTGTAAGATGGTGGTATAAGTAGTAAGAGGGGAATAATGGAAAAGGAAGGGTTAAATTGGGGCAGGTTCTGGGAGGACAGGGTCTAAGAGAGAATATGGGAAGGGATAAGAAACACTAGAGAAATTTTGAAAAAGTCATGTGGAAGCCTATGACTACAGAATATATACACATCCTTCCTAAAGTATATACACATAAACATATAAGAAAAGGGCTTAAAGGGAATTACCCTATAATAAGGGGGAAAATCCCTTTACTAGGCACCAGAAGTCAACAAATAAAAATTCCAGTTCCAGGGATGGAGTTGTTGGCTAAAACCTGGAGAAATAAAAGCTGGTATTCACCTGGCGGTTTCCTTCCCTACTAGCTAGCTTTCCCAGGGCTAGGAGGTGCTCTGTGGGCTACCTTAGGAGATAATCACTAGTCTTTCCCAACTGTGAGCACTGTGATCACTGTGAGCTACAGAAATGGCTAACCTGGCAGTAAGCCCACTGGCGCAATTGTGGCACACATATCATGGGGGTAGCCAAACACTTCTGGATTGGATTTAAGGCCTGTTTCACAAGATGGAATCCATAACTGGCACTGTTACTGGGTCCAAGATACTGTGGCTAGGCAGCTCATGATCCCTAGGGGAAAACCTACCACTACTCTGTTAAACAGACATAGTGTGAAACCACCTTCTAATGAATCGCCATTTTATATCCCTATAATAGTGCACCTGTCAACCTTCCTTGGAGAAGCTTGCTTTGCTGTAGGCAACAATTAACATAGAGACCCACAACTGGTCAAGGTACAGAGAAGAAGAGACTGAGGAATGCTGAGCTCTAAATGGGACATTTCTATTATATCCCTTGCTCGCAATGCTTAGACATATGGTGGGAGAGGAGGAGGCAAGAAGACTGTAAGAACTTAAGGATGATGACTACAAGAAAATAGTGTTTCTTAGATTCAGAAAGGCAGTTGCCCCTATGAACTGACAGTGGATGTGGTACCATGCACTAGCCAGGCCAGACCAAATCCCAGCATAGAAAGCAGAGTGGGCACTAGGTCCTACCTCTTAACTTGGGAGCTAATAGCTCCTCGAAGGATAAGTTTTCCTTAAAGTTATGTACGTCCAGTGGTATATCCACCATGCTCCATTAGAAGGCCACATGTCTGAGAGTAAATGGGACTCCGTAGGATTTTAGCAAAAAAGAGGATTAAAAAAAATGAGTAGGTAGGAAAGGTAAGTGGATCTAGGCAGAGTTGGGGGAAGTGGTTAATGTGATTAAAATACATTGTAGGGATTTTTAAGGAATTAGTAAACATAAATAGAGGTAACTGGAAAGTTGGAAACTCTCAGGGCTATGTGTTCTTGTATATGCATTCAAAGACATACATGTGTCCAACCCAGGAAAAGTTCATTTGCAATTCTTAACAGTTTGTTGGAAGTTAAAACAAACAATCTTAGGCATGTTTTATAGAAAATAGAAACCTGAATACAAAGACTTCAGAAATTTGAGGAAAATATGCTAACAATCTGTTTTTGTTTTTTATTGCTCTTGTAAAAACCCCACACACACCCAGAGACTAAAATCAACCTCTCCTTATGATCTCAGTTTTCGAGAGTGAAAAATCTGAGCACACGTGACCTTACTGGTCCTTTCTCAGAGCCCTACAAGGCTGAAATCTGGATGCCAGCAGTTCTGGGGCCTCTCTCAAAGCACCAGGAGAGAACCTATTTCCAGGCTCTTGAAAGGTTGCTGGCAAATTCACTTCTTGACATTGGAGATTTAAAGTTATGCTCAACTTCGAGAGGCTGCCTGTGGTTTGGGCTGATGGTCCCTTTTTAAGTCAGAAGCAGTTGAATCCCCTCTTACAATGAAAACTCCACTGGCTCATGTTCTGCTCCATGTTTCTAACATATCTTCTCCTCTTGTTCTTAGGCAGAAAGCTGCTTGGGAGTCCAAGGCCTTGTGAAGGAAATTTTATTCTTTTATGGTAATCCACAAAATTCTTCTATTTTCTGGCCGTCTAGTAACCTGTTCTAGTTTCATTTCCGTTGTGATGAAGCACCCTGACCAAAATCAACACAGGGGAGGGGAGGGTTTGTGCGGCTATGACTGCAAGCTGCAGTCCATGGGTGGGAGGAAGCCTTTCCTCTTAACTTTTGGCTGTGGCAAACTGGTGCTTAAAATTAACCATCGCAGAACTTTAACCCATAACTTCAAAAAAATCTGTCCCAGCAGCACTCAAAGATTAGTATTTGATTTTCCTTGGGGCACATGTTAAGGCTTTCATCTGCCTTAGCTAGAGGCTGACCTTTTGCGTGTTTAACTTTTCAAAGTATTTTTAAACTGAAGAATATAGCGAGAAGGGGGTGTAGGTGAAGAAAACTGATGGGCCTCCGAACGTGGTTTCCACTGAGCCGCCAGGTGGGATCTGAGTTTCTGCTGAGCTGAAAATGAGTTCGCGTACATGGAAGTTTAGTTTGTAGGTCGTTTACTGGAAAAACATCACAATGAAATTAAGGTGAGATCTGTAGGAGTCATGCGCAAAGAAGGGGAATAGACAGAGAGGAAGTGAAATAACGCGGACCGTCCAGTGTACGAGCAGACAACAAAGGTAATCAGGCTGAAGGAAGAAGCAAAGACCCCTCCCCCTCTTCATGTGCTCAGTGATGTTACGATTTCAAACGGTCGATTATAATAGCATCCAGTTAGTGGAGCTATCCAATTTGCTAGTGACATCATCCCTGAGCCCATACGTGGCACAGCAACTTGATAATGTCTCATAGAGGCCTGCAAATCCACTTCCTTAAAAGGACTAAAATGTTTAGAACAATTGAAACCTCGGGGGTTGAAAGTTATGTTTACACACGGGGCCACGCAGGTTTGCAAGCCTGAATCTGAACATGGGTAACCGGCACTTTCACCTGTGGTGCCTACCTCTCCTTTATTGGCATCCAATCTGTGTTATCACGGTGTGAGCTTTGCAGAACCTACTGGTGGCTTCCTTAGTGTTGAGGAATGGCCAAGGAGCTTATCTTGCATGTATATTTTTCTTCTGTTGCCAATTGATCTTCCTTTCACCTGCCGGGAGCTCCCTGCATTGTTTTTGTTGTTGTTGTTGTTGCTAGTGGGTTTTGTTTTTGCATCTCAGAGAAAGTCAAGTCTGGTCCTTAGGGCACCTGCAAGCTCTGCCTGCCATCAAGCAGCACAGTTAGAGGAAACCAAGCAACAAGGCGACACTTCCTCATCCTCTGTGGTCTCGCTGGAGCCCCGGCCCAGACAGAAGTTCTATTCCTGTTACTAGCACTCAGCCTATTCTTCTTGTGTGAAAGTTCCACTTAGCTTCACAGTTCTGAGTTATCAATGACGGCACGGATTTCTCAATCAAACCTCCCACAAAAGACAATGTTTCTAGTGGGCAATGCTGGTAGGATACAATGCTAGTCAAAGACAATCTTTTTCCTTTAGGGTAACTCTCCTTCAAATAATATGCTTTTAGGATATAGGGTTTTGTGTGTGTGTGTGTGTGTGTGTGTGTGTGTGTGTGTGCCCTCGTGGAAAATAAATAGCCCCATGCAGGATGGATCACAAGATAAGAATTGAAGCCTATGGTGTGTGCATGCTGTGTGTCTGTGAGTAGTGTGTTGGCCTAGTGTGTAGATAGGTCAGTTGTGATGATTTTTGTAATGTGTTCATTGCATTAAAATAGTGTATAGTAACCCATCCAATTACATTTAGGCATTTATCTCATTATAAAGATATTTATTCATATTATGATTCGAATAGAATTCAGCAGGTGAAAATTGAGTCAGGATAGATGGGGTAGGGTAGAAAGAAGGTGAGGAATTTGTTCCTTATCCTGTCTTAGAATCTAGCAGCAATCAGAGAAGGGATTATATATCTATATTCATGGACTTTCTCATGTCGTACATTTCCAGTCTTGGAAAAAAACATTGTAGCTTTATACATTTTACCATAATCTCATATTGCTAAAAATGATCATTTTAGAGTTTATTTATCATTAATTTTACAATGTTTTGATGCTTTATTATAAAGAATAGGAGCTGTCATTCTATGGATAACAACTGTCTTTAAAGAACATGGTATTTAAATGTGTCCAGCATCAGGCTGATCTGTTGCTGAAAATAGGCACATTCTAGGACCCAACCATTTGTTATTATGGAAATGAGGACCTAACTCAAACTCATTTGCCTCCATCTTCAGACACCAGGGGATAGCAACAATGAAATGACAATAACCTCAAAAAGACCACGATGTGGGACTTGTAAGCCTCTGGTTCACATTAATGCAGATAGTTCGTTTGCTATGGCTATCCTGAAAGAACTGGGCTCCTAACTCGTTGCTTAGCTGCTTCTTCTACTATATTTTATTCCAAAGAGAATACACTTCCTTTTCTTCTATAGCCTATAATTATTTTAAAAATAATTATTTGCTAAAAACATGTATTCGGTATATTTATCAACTCCTTTATCAACTTCCCTCATCACTCCCTTCTTCCCTTCCTTCCTTCTATTCTTTGAGAATTCCCTCCTTCCTCTTTATTCTTTGAGTATTCCCTCCTTTCTTCTTATTCTTTTAGAATTCCATACAATATATTCTGATCATTTGTACCCACCTCCCTCAACTACTCCTAGATCCTCCCTCACATTCCTACCTTCCATATTTCATATTCATTCTGTCCCTGTCCCTATCTCTGTCTGTCTCTGTCTCTCCCTCTATATTAAAAGTCTGTCTAGTCCAGTTTGTGTTGGCTGACTACTTCTGGGCATGAGGCCTGCTGTGGAGTATCAATGATATATCAGGTATCATTCCATAGAAGAACAGTGACTCTCTCATAGCAGCAATCAAATGCTAGGAGCTCTTCAGCTCAGAACGGAACCATTTGCCCTCTTCTGTGTTGGGATTTTGTGTGCCTTGAGCTTGTATAGGTCTTATGCACACTGTCACAGTCTCTATAAGTTCATATTTACAGCTGCCCTGTTGTATCCTGAAGAACCAAAATTTTCATTGATAATGAGTCTTATCATGTATAATGTGATTTTCAGACTCATTATTAAAGAGTGGGTGACATTCTTCACTGGCTACCAGTTTAGCTGAATCAGTGAGTCCAGATTCAGAGAGAGGCTCTGTCTTAACATGCAAGTTGGAAAGCAATTGAAGAAGTCACCCAGAGTTGACCTCCGGTCTCCATAACTG
>JADRCD010235070.1:0-11941 GCA_019843815.1 Montemys delectorum
GGATATTTTCCTGAGCTCTGTGCAGATGGCAGACACATACTTCAGATGACCAACATTATCCATGTGCTTTTGAACTATTTTACTATCTCCATCATCATCTATACACTTCCAAGTGACTTGGATCACATCTTATCTGGTTCTTGAACATATGCCTAATCTTCAATTTTAATTAGATCTATTTTTACCAGTTTTATGGAAATCATTCTACCTAAATTACCTCTGGCCACTCTGTCTACTTAAGGATGTGATTTCAGAGTATTTGCACTCAGGAGGATGTCCATATTTTACATAAAATTTAACAAGATTCATCAATTTATAAAAACAAGATGAGAGTTTTACTCATTAGACAATTTCTTTTAAATTCTTGCTACAGATGATTATTTGACTAAGTATCTGTAAGACTTTGGTTTGCAAAAGTAAACAACACAGAGCTTTACTGTCATCTTCAAATGATGAAAAATGCCAGGGTAAGTGTCTTCTGACCATGGTTATTATTCTAACATTTTTCTCTTTACTACATGATAGTTTCCCAGCAATTTCTTACCTTACTTTTAAGTGTTTTATGTTACACAATGAACTCCAGATACAAATACTGAATATTTATGAAAATCCATCTTACATTGCCATCTGATAATTAGTAATTTCATTAAAAGAATGTATGAAGTCATTGTCCATTAAAAGTAAAGTAAAACTATTACAGAAAAGTCTTGCTATTTTATAGACGTTTCATTTCATAAGTGACAGCAATATCGGTTAGTAAGGTTGACTAAAATGTTATCCATAAAATAAAAACGGTGATCATTTTCTTTCTATGCCACCTAATAGGTTGTACTTGTGACATTCTTTAATTCATTCATTGCAAAATATGCAGACGTGTATATAAACAATGTAAATAAAATGTATAAGGATTAAAATACTTTATATAACATATAATATACTTGCATTTTAAGTTTATGTAATATTTATATACAATATTAACACATACACACATATATTGCATATATATTAATTCATATAGTAGATATGCTGTAGATAAGTAGGTAAATAGATATAGATATAAATATAGATATGAAGATATAGAGTGTGTAGGGTAAAAATGTGTAAATACTTTTTGTAAGCATGTCAAAAGATTTGCTTGCATTTTTAATTTTAAAACTATAATATAAATACATTTTCTCTCTTTTCATTACTCACTTCAAATCTGTCCCTATATCCACCAAATTTTTTCATTTTTTATGTAATTTTATACAATTTATGTTACAGCTACATAATTTATATTAATTTATGCACATATATGCAGATATTCATAAATATGCATATGGATGTTTTCCTGCATTGATGTGAGCCTACCAGCTGCAAGTAGTACATTTAGATGCAAGAAGAAAGTATTATATTCTCTGCAGCTTAAGTTATAGATGAATGTGAGCCACTATGTGGGTACTAGAATATGAACCCTGTTCATACACATGACCAGAAAATGTCCTTCACTACTAAGAGACCTTTCTAGTCACTCTCCTGAATCATAATTATCATCTTTGAATCATGAAGACTTACCTTAATATGTTTTGATATTTTATTTCACTAGAAATATATTTTAATATATTGAAATCATATACAATTCATTTTTATAAGAAACAATTGGTTATCAAGTATATGGAACAACTCATAAAAATACTTAATTCATAAAAAGAATGCTTCCTTTAGTTAGACATCCTATTTAAATTTCATTTCAATTACTCATGCCTTTCAGCAGAAAACCAAGAACAAAGTAATAAAATTTAAAGCAAATTAATAAAACTACTATAAACATTAAAATTTCTTATTTATCATAGACATTAAATGATCACCTATTAGAATTACATAAAACCTGTGTTCAAACTCATCAGAAGTTTACAATTCCATTTGTGGATTTTTAAAAATCTGGTTTTAAATGTTTTATTATGAAAAATGTATTAAATTATATTCCTCCCAGAGGATTCATTCTTTTCTCTAGGCTTATGAAGAACTTGATGTATTTAATCAAATGTAATATGAGTGTTTCTTCATCACTTGTTGCAACATATGATGTTGACACAATACTCGAGTATCTTTTCACATTCTTTTATAGTTTGAATAAAGAAAAGTTATAAAATGTATGTATATTGGTATATATGTTCAAAAATGTGAAAATATGAATATTCAGCTTTGAGAGGCACATTCTGAAGGACTTCAAGATGTAATAAACTTACTTCCATATTTCTACAGGAATTAAGATATTACAAGAATTTATTTTAGACATAGATATTTAGTTTTAAGAGTCACAAACTATATTTAAATATTGTTAATGCTTCCTTTATTTTAAAGTTCCTAGTAAATGCTTTAAATCGGAAGTCCAATGATAAATGGTCATACCTGAAAACCTACATAGAAGAAACTTACAGCATGTTCAAGTATATTTAGGAATATAAATATTAGTTTATAATACAGTAAGAACTCCAAAAATGAGGCCATGGATTTGAACAAGAGCACTAAAGGATTTATTGAAAGTTTTGGAAGGATAAAGAAAGTATTCTTGAGAGGCTCTGACACTACACAACTAATACAGAAGTAGAGGCTCACAGCCAACCATTGGACTGAGTACAGGCTCCCCAACGAAGGAGCTAGAGAAAGAATCCAAGGAGCTGAAGGGTTTGCAGCCACTTAGCATGAACAACAATATGAACTAACTAGTACCTTCAGAGCTCCCAGGGACTAAACTCCACCAAAGAGTACACATTGGGGGACTCATGGCTCCAGCATCATGAGTATAGCAGAAGATGGCCAAGTCGGTCATCAATGGGAGAAGAGGCCCTTGGCCCTGTGAAGGTTCTGTGCCCCAGTGTAGGGGAATGCCAGGGCCAGGAAGTGGGAGAGGGTAGGGTGGTGAGCAGGAGGAGCGGGGAGGGAATAGGGGATTGTTTTAGTTTTTGGGTTTTTTTTTATTTTTATTCTTTTTTCTTATTTTCTTTTCTTTTTTTTTTCTTTTGCAGAGGAACCTGGGAAAGGAGATAGTGTAAATAAAGAAACATCTAATAAAAAAAAAGTAAGGAAGAATTATAATGATATTATACTCTAAAAATTAAAAATAAATAGACACAAAAATAGCAACAAGCAACACAGAAACCCATTAAGGTAGTGCAGGTACCTTAAATTTATTTATTTTTTTCTGTCCTCATGCTATGGAAAGAATTCTCACTAATATGGTCAGTGGAATTAAAGAGTTGTGATTGTCAATTTGCCTCATAAAAATCTTTTAAAAAATTAAAAGATTTATTTTTACAATACAAACATTTCCTTTTATACATGATTAAAAATGTATATCTAGTGTTATTGAATATTATAGAATACCTTCTTACATAAATTGAGACTGGAAAGTGATTTTTATCCTTGCATCCATTAATCTGTGAAAATCATTAATTGCTTATGTAGAAATTTTCTCCAGTGAAAGGATTAATTATACTTCACCAAGAAGTTTGATATATTTAATACACTAACATAAAATCATTAATACATATAATACCTACAAATATTTTTCTGATTTTTAAAATTTATCAAAGTTATTCACAATTTAATTGTAATGTCTTTGTCTTGCTTTGCTATGTAGAACAAATTTTTATTTCTAGATAATAAACACATACATTTCTATTAATAAAGACACAAAATTTTCTTTAATAAATTTGTCCATGAAGCTCTCTGATACTGGACTACTTAATTCTGGGAGGCATTTAAACCTTAACCAGTGTCCTCACTTGCCACTCATGTGCTCTGATTTCCTGCTGTAAAAAAGTTTTCTATGTAAGTAGCTTAATTTTGGAAATCAACTTTCATCTGGAAAATGAAAATAAGTATTGGACTTATTGTCATATTGCTATTAGTCTTAGATCCTTTTATTTCTGTGACATCAAATTTGTTTACTCTTCTAATACATTTTAATTAAAATATTTTTACATCATTATACCTTTCTTCTTGTCTTTCCAGCTGCTTATTTGTAACCTCCTTTCAGCTCCTTCCATATCAAATTGATGTCTTTTTTATTTGATTATTATTGTTACATATATGTATTATATATGTAAGTCTATGCACAAATATATAAATACAACCTAAAGAATCTGTATAAGTTATTTGCTGAATTGTTTTTGTGTACATGGTCTCAGGATTTTGTTACTATACAGGGAGCTCATCTTTGGGCGCAACTCTCTTGCTCTATGAAGTCTTTTCTTGCTTTGACATTAGTTTAATAGCTTTTTTACCACTCTATTTATATAAGTGACAATTTTTCCAAGACTCTATGTTAATTTATTGATTTTACATTTTAAACACTCCATCTTTGAGATTCTGCTCTGATATTTACTTTGTATCTTACTAATTGGAAGCTTAATTCGTGTTTTTGCTTTTTAATTACTTGATATAAAAGCCTTTGGTAAATATATATATTATTTTCATTTGTAGATTACTAGTGTGGATGTTTATTATGATTGATTATCCTTTAGTCATGAACATGCTGAATACAGTAATATTGATATGCTACCTTTTTGACTTGATATTTTCTAAGTTGACTTTATTTTCTTCTTTAACTTATTTTCAAAATTTAATTTATAAGTCTTTTGTGATTTTTCCCATTTTATTATTGATCATCTGTTCACTTTGAAGTTGGAAAAAATTGGGGGTGATTTTATTTGTCTGTTACTTGTTAAGACTTATTATGTTTCAATAAATGATGTTCTAGGATTGTTTCACTTGGTATAATATGCTCCAGGATGATCTATGCTGCTGCAAATGGAAGAAATGGAATTATCATCAACATGATTGATGATTAAGTATTAAAACATGTTTAATGTTTCTATTGTGGTATTTATTTAAAATCTGGGAGTATATGCATATATATGGAGATGCTCTGATAATAGAAGCACAGGTATAATTGTTATTGGTTCCTTTTATTGCCTTTTTATTTTGTAATGATCTTTGACTCCAGTGGCCTTTTAACCTAAGTTATGCATTGTGTTAGAGTAATTGTAAGAGCTCAACATGCAGTACAGTATAATGAATCCACTCAAGCTCCAAGTTGCCACTCACTTCAGCATCATTAGGACTCTTTCTTTGTAGTTGTGATGTCATACAACCTTGAAAAGTCCTTATGCAATATCACTTTGTGCATTCTTTCTGCACAATGTACTATATTATCATTTTACTTCTAACATACTTTTTTTACATTGAACATATATAAATTGTAAGAGTTTTCAAATCTTTGCATAGATAATGAAAATTTACAACAGACATGAGGAGACACCTTGTAAAAGTAGCTAGGTCTAGCTGTTCAATAACCAGGGATTTTCAACATACTACCATCCTGTAGTTGTTGTACAAAAGTGGTGTTGTATAATTATGCTGACATGGTCATCATACACATTGTAAAAGGATACTCTTTGTAAGTGACCAACAATCCTCTTCTGTAGCACCCTGCAGATGAGTGTGCTTTAATTAATGCTGCTTCCTGATCTGATCTCCAGTTACTCATTCCAAAATGCCATCTTACGATGCTGCAGAAGGTGACTCTGATGGTATCACAAACAACAGGTGTCCTAAAACCTTGCCATGACTTTCATCTACTGATAACAAACCTGTGTTCAGTGTCTTTTGTATTACAAATACATTAGGTGATGTATTCTTAAATTTGGTTTTACATTTTAATTTTTCTGCTAACTTTACGTGATTCTAAATAATTTGTGAGCATTTTAGACTGTGATTTGATGGAAATCTCAAATATAGTACAGATATGGTTACATATACAATACATGCCAAAATATATTCAAAAAATATTTGAAAGAATATTTTTTCTCTCTTAACATCTTGACAAAACAGTTTACTGCCATTTTTGTGGTGAAATAAATTATGCAAATAAGGATTAAATGTAGTTAATATTCACTAGTTAATGTCACTAAGGAATATTTTCTGTAAGCACTGTGCATTTCATGCTGTTAGAATTTTTAGGTTTCCAAAACAAAACATTCAGTACATCTTGCTTTTTCAGAAAGAAAAAAGAAAGTATGACTGTCTTACCACTTGAAATTCCTTCTCTACCACTTTTCTGCCTGTTTCATAGTTGCTTTGTTCAGATCATCTTAGGATGATTTTCTTTCTAATTAATTAATGTTTAATATCTTTGGTTGCTGACATGAGAATATATTAAAACTTGTTACTTTAATTTATTAAGGTGATAGCAGCTTACCTCTAATTTTATGCACTTAGACTATTGTACTTAGCACCCATATATTGATTATAAGTTTTAGAACTTATCATTTTTATATTGTGCATAACATAGGGAATTTAATAGTATGTTAATTACTATTGGAGAAACAAGGTATACATAAACATCAGCCAAGCTTTGACTTGAACTCAAAAACATGAAAGGTATCATGCATTGCAATGTTTAGTTTTTTGTATAAACTGTTTTATGCTCCATAAGTCAGCTGGCCAAAATCAATATTTCAGGGTTACTGTGGCTACGTAAGTGCTCTTGACATATTCGAACACTTGGTTTTAAGAAACTGAAACTATCATAAGTAATATGGTGATTTTCTGGAAAATCTGAGGTTTTTACAAAAAGAGAAAATTGTGTGTCATGAATACAAGGCTAAATGTGCCTAGGTTTTCAGGCAAATGGCCTATTCTGAAGATCTCAGATATTCGAAAACCTGAGTGAGATTATTTCCTAAACTCTGCCTTCTTCCATGCTCATCTTTCTCTTTTCCAACTTTATGTTCATGTCTCTCACCTTCACTATCATTTCCCACCATTCCCTATCATGTACATATGTATGGACATATGAAAATAATCATATAACATAAATGCACTTCATAGGTAAATTTATATACATACATAGAGATACATAAAACCAAATTTAATACTAAATTTCTCTGAACACTCCTATTTGACACAAGTGGTTTATTTGGAAGAAGAACTTGTCATATTTTAATCAACTTATTATTTATTAAGGCAAGAGGTTTACTAGATAGATATGAAAATTAATCCTAAGTACTTAACAACATACAGTACAATTAGACAAGCCCATCTATGTGAGTTAACAACTAAGTATGTTTAAAAAAATGTAGACAAGCTAAAGAAACAAATGCTTGATTTTTCAAACGAAAGGCTGTTTTTAGAAAACGGACACAAAGCATTTTAAGGGAAATGCTAGTGATCTATCCATTACATTAAGTTATTCTCTGTTCTAATTTTTTTTTTTTTTTTAGAAAACCTGCATTTTGAGATGATATCCAATTCTACCCTGGTGACTGAGTTCTTCCTAGAGGTTTTTGCTGAGTCTTGGAAGCTCAGGATCCTTCTCAGTGTGCTGTTTCTGCTGGTGTATCTGGGCAGCATGTTAGGGAATCTTATCATCATCATGGTTACTACAGTGGACCAGACACTGAACACACCCATGTACTTCTTCCTCAGGAATCTGTCCATTGTAGACTTGTGCTACGTTTCTGTCACTGTCCCAAATGCTTGTATCAACTCTCTCACTGACTACAGGAACATTTCTGTGGCTGGGTGTGCAGCACAGATCTTTTTTGTTTTCTTTTGTGCATGTGTAGAGATGTTTTTTCTCACCATCATGGCCCAGGACCGCTATGTGGCCATCTGCAAGCCTCTCCTCTACCCTGTGATCATGAACCACCAGTTCTGTGTTCAGATGACCCTGGCTTCCCTACTTAGCTCTCTTGTCATTGCAAGTGTGCACACTTTTAAAGCTTTCGAGCTGTCCTTCTGTCATTCTAATGTGGTCCCTCAGTTCTTCTGTGATATCCCATCTTTGTTGAAGGTTTCATGTTCAGATATTTTTAACAACAAACTTTTAATGCTTGTCTCTGCCATTCTCATTGGTTGTAGCTGCTTTACATTCATTGCTGTATCATATGTTCGGGTATTATCAACTGTGTTAAAGGTTCCTGTCAAAGGAGAGCGAGGGAAAGCCTTTTCCACCTGTGTCCCTCACATTGTTGTGGTGTCTGTGTTTCTTAGTTCTTCTACCTATGTGTATCTACGACCTTCAGTAGCAACATTAGAAGTAGTGAAGGAGATGACTCTTTCTGTTTCTTATACCATTGTTCCACCATTCTTAAATCCTATCATCTATAGTCTTAGAAACAGAAAGATAAAGGAGGCTGTGAAGAAAGTAATATTAAGAATTTCTTTCATATTTGAAAATAAAAGAAATGAATATTTATCAGAGTTTTCTAGAGTAAGTAAACCAAAAAAATAAAAAATATTTATGCACAAACACACAGGCACACACACACAAATGCACCACTACCACCACTACCACTACCTCCAACCCAGAAAGCATTATCCCCTTTTATTGGAGATATACTTTTTCAGATAATGTATCCTGAATATTTTCTCCTCCTCTATTATTCCTAGTTTCTCTAGGATAAAACAAGATAAAGATAGCACAAAACAAGTAAAGAAATTGAAAAAAGAAAAGGCACACACACACACACACACACACACACACACACACACACACACAGAGCAGATATAGAATCAGACCTACTTGTTCAAACACTGACGAAGCTCATAAAAGCAGTAAAATTCAAGCAGTAGTATATTCACAAAGGGCTTACAGACAGATAAGGTAGAGAAATGCGTACACACTCACATATATGATTAAACAATTTTTTTTTCTGTTGACCATCTACTGATGGACATGAATAATTCCTTTAAGAATAATTTGTTTACCCTGTCAGATTCCCTTGGGGGAAACTAAACTTATGCTTGAAAGTGATTATTAATTAGAGATTGTCTCTAAACTAGAGATAAATGCATGTGCCCACTTCTCATTTCTGCTCTAGTATTTTTTATGGAGAGAACTATGTAGACCCATGTATGCTAACTCATCTCTGTGAATTCATACATGCATACATCATGTTGATATAGAGAAGACCATCTTATTTTTATTTTTCATCTTCTCTGGCATCTTATTTCTTCTTCCTCTTGCATAGGACTTCCTAATCCTAGAGGAAAGGATTTGATGAAGATGTACTATTTAAGCTGATAGTTCCATGGTCTCTCACTTTTTCATAATATCTGGCTATGGATATCTGTATTTGCTCCAATATGTTCCAGGAAGAAGTTTCTGATGATGGATGAGCAAGTCACAGATCTATGCATATAGAAGATTGTCATAAGCAGTCATTTTATTATTAAGGTTTTTTAAACTTTATTTAATTTAAAAATTTTATAACAGTATTATCTGGTTTTATCATAGGTCCTGGATCTATCTAGTTTCAGGTTCCTGTTCAGCTGGACAATGGGGAGTATGGGCTCCATCTCACAGAGATGGCCTTAAGTCAAATCAGATATTTGTTTGTTACTCTCATAAACTTTTTGTTGCCATGACCCTAGCAAATATTGCAGCTGGGATGCCATTTTATATCAAAGTATTTGTGGTTAGATAAGTGTTTATATTTCTGCTTTGCTGAGATGGAATATACTTTTCTGTAACAAACACACTACAATGTAGGACTTATAGCACTTTGTAGGCACCAGCTTAACATTTCCATGTTCAGTGAGATGAACTGTATGTTTTTCTTCAGCAATAAGACATTATTGTTAGTTTTTGAACAGCAACCTATTGTCTTGGCAATGGCCTTGATAGTTGTAGGGGTTTTCCCTGGATTCCTTGGCCAAAGATTCACTTTGTCATAACCTAATCCTGGTCCTGGAAGCATAATTTGATGACAATAGGTGGCCAGGTGGGACTTTGTCTCCCCCATTATTTGGTGATTTTTTTTTTAGATTGTCTCTTTGTGTATATAAATTTTAAGAATATTCTACTGAATTAGATTTCTGTGATACTCTTCCAAAGGCACTGATTTTTAGCTGTGTCTCCCCATAATCCCTACCTGTTCCCCTCTGTTTTTCCAGCACCCCATTTAATCCTCTCATTCCAGTCCCCCAATCCACCCTTCATTCTTTGTTCTACTTCATTTTTCTAATGTTCTCTGATTGTTCCCACCTACTCCCTTACCCTGTACCTAACATGTGTGGTTCTATGGATTGTACACTGGTTATTGCTGACTAATTTAGGCTAACATTCACATATAAGAGAATTTATACCAGATTAGTCTTTTTGGATCTGGGCTACTCCACTCAGGATGAATTTTTTTTCTAGTTCCATGCATTTACTGATATTTCATTATTTAAGTTTTAAAATTTATTTCTTTATTCTTCTTTCATATAATACATTTTAACTGCATCTTCCCATTATCCCTAGTTCTCACTATATACCTTCTGCCACAGATCAACTGCTACTTCATTTCTCTTCAGAAAAGAGCAGATCTCTTCGTGTTATTATTTGAAGGTGCTATAAAATGATGCAATAAAACTATGCATATAACATCATATGATGAGTGGATAAAGCAACTTAAAAGGAGGAAAAAGATATCACAAGCAGGCAAAAGAGTCGTGAACACCACCATTCCCACTGTTAAGAATTATTTTTAACAGTTGACTAATATCCTCTTGTGTAAATGTACCACATTTTCTTTTTTTATGTTAACATTATACAGTTGTATGAATATTTATGAAAGCTTTGAAATCATAAAACAAGAAAAAAAAGAAGCAAATTCCCAATACATCTTCACAAATAAGTCACCATTTACATAATTTTAATAGTGCTTTGGAGATGCTATAAAATAAAAGAGTATGGATATAAAGTTAATAAAATATGTCAAAACCAAAAAGGCTAAATGCTGTGCTATATGCTATATATGTATGAAGTGTGTGGAGCAAAATTTTGAGGAGAAATTTTTTGAATTTTTTTATCCATTGATTTGTTTATCAGTCTGCTCAGTTATTAACTGACAAATAACTATGACCTTAGATTTTATGATCTCATGTTTAGAAAGAGCAATTAATCATCGCCTAAGGGCATAGTAATTATAGTAATGTATCTAAGGGCATACATTTTCAGATATATGTGCTCATGTATCCAGTATGAGTAATATTTACAAAATTAGGAAATGATTATAGCAAAAGCCACAGATTTTATTAAATTCTTTTTATTATAATTCCAGAAGTGAAAACACTAAATATTCAGTTACTGTTTTGAGTTAAAATAATATATGTGGAATAGTTTTATTTCATTGCTCCAACTTAAGAAATTTTTTAAAGATTTATTTGTTTTCCTTTTATTATATGTGTATTGATGTTTTGCCTGTATGTGTATTTATATTCCATATACATTCAGTGCCCTCAGAGGCCAGAATGCATTGAGTATTTTGCTACTGGAATTTCATGGAGACTATTGATCAGTTCCACATGGACGTTGAGATATGAACCAGGTCTCTAGCATGAGCAGCATGAGCAGCTCTTACCTGATGAAACATCCCTCCGGGTCCAGCATTTAAACTTTTAACATTTCATTTTCCTTTTACTAATAAAACAAATGTTCACAATACCTCTTTAAATTATCAGAAATTCTCAGTATCTTTATGTTTCTATACAATTTGGCCATTCTCTCTCTCTCTCTCTCTCTCTCTGTGTGTGTGTGTGTGTGTGTGTGTGTGTGTGTGTGTGTATGTGTGTGTGTGTGCTTATGCACACGTGTGTGTATGCATGTGTGTGTGTGTGTTTGTGTGTGTGTGTGTGTGTGTGTGTGTGTGTAGATCTTGGGGCATAGTGGTTCTGGAGGCTTTGATTTTTCTAAATGTACTTTAATAATGGTTCTTAAATGCTTTAATTTCCCTTCTAGCCTACCTCCTATCAGAAATAGTGGAAATAAAATGTTAATAGAGCACAGGGGATATGAAGTTTTTAGAAATTGTTCCTTTGGGCCATTCTAATCTTTGTTGAGAAGTTTATTTCTTCCAAACCAATAGCAATAGCTCAATCTACTTGCAAACAACATGATGAATCAGCA
>JADRCD010235071.1:0-13313 GCA_019843815.1 Montemys delectorum
GAGTAGGGTACACAGAGTGGGATACACAGTGAGACAGGTCTGGGACTGAGACAGAGACGTTTTTTTCTTAGGATATGTCAGCCTTACTCATCCCCATCAAACTTCTGATTCTGCCCACTCTCAAGCATTGGGCAATACAGGTGTGCATGGCCAGGTATGCCCACTTTGTTTTTGAAGAAGGAAGTAACTTTCCAGGTGTGGTGCCCCTCCCCCATAAGTAACGAGGACAACAGCAAGTCAAGGGAGGAAACCAACCGGAGGGGGAACAGTCAGAAAATTATCTATGGTGGATTGAAGATCTCATAAGTCAGAAAGACTCTCACTGGACAAATCCTTCTGGCCTGACTTCTCTTAGTCGTGGGCAGAAAAATGTCAAAACAACAACAACAACAACAACAAGGTCAAATGCCTGGAATCTAATGTGACCTTATTACATTTTTTTTTTAAATTTTGTTTTGTGTGCATGTGTGTATGTGAGTGGCCATGCACAAACCATGATGCACAGGTGGAGGTCAGAGATCAACCTGTGTGGAGGTTGGGGTGGGGGCGGGGTCAGTCAGTTCTCTCCTTCCACCTGGTGGGTTCCAGGCATCAAACCCAGGTCACCAGGTTTGTCCGCAAGCACCTTTATCCACTGAGCTAAGTAAGCCCAGCCCTGAAACAATAGAGTTTAATCGGGAAAGGGGTCTTTGCAGGTATAATTAAGTTAAAGATCTTGGGATAAGATCATTGATTAGTGTGGCTTCTTAATCCAAAGACCCATGTCCTTGTCAGAGATCAGAAGCACGAGAAACACCCAAGAAGAGAAGATGTGATGACAGAGGTGAGGGTAAGACCCCCTGCAGCCACGGGAAGAACAGAACCCTTTGGAGTAAGGCAGAGAGGCGCTCCTGGAGCCTTTGGGAGATGAATGGCTGAAACAGTAGATGAGTCAATGATGCTCTCTTCTTATCTCTAGCTCTTTGCAGGTGCTGGCAGTGTGTGCTTGCTGACCTTCCTAGCAGTCTTCTGCCCTCCAAAACAGTAGCCGGATACCTTGTGTTGTTGTAAGGTGTCCTGCTGGCAATGATTTGTTTGCAGCAGCCCAGGAGGCTGATTCACCCTTGACCTACCCACTGGCGGAATGTAACAACCTGCCGCTGAGCCGGGGCAGTTCTGAGGATAGAGATGGCTCCTTAACATTTGCGCTTGGGGCTGTTTGGGTTAGACACCGTTAAGACCTTCTGCCCCCAAAGCTGGGAGAGCCTGGATAAGTGGTCCTATTTCTCCTGAGCCTTGCTTGGCTCCTCAGTGTGTAAGAGCAAAGACAGCCCACGACCTCCCAGGCCACTCCCCACCCCCATCTCCACCCCCATCTCACATGGGAGATAGTGGGATGCTTCTGAGACCATCTGCCATCCCTGGAAGGCAGAGTTGCTTAAAATTCTGTCCAGTCCCCTCCTGGCTGCCCATAGTGGCAAGCTGCTGAGTGTGGTTAGGGTTGTTTATGGGGATCTGAGAAGCTAAATGGCCAACGTGGCTTGAACTGTGGCTGTGTCTTTTTAGCACTGAGCTTTTCTCGACAAAGCAAAGGCCCAGAGGGTGATTGGGTAGCTCCGTGGATAAAGCACTTGCCCCACAAGCAAAAGGACCCAAGTTCAATCCCCAGCATCCATGGGAAAGAAAGCTGGGCATTGCTGTAACCCCAGCACTGAGAAGGTGAGACAGAATGATCCCTAGGGCTTTTTGGTTATCCAGACTAGTGTAAGCAATCAGTGAGCTCCAGCGAGAGGCAGTGAGAGGCAGAGTCTCCAAAACCAAGGTAGAGCTGAATGCTAGTGAGTGCCTTTGATCCCAGATTCCAGCACTCAGGAGGCAGAGAGAGGCAGGTGGATCCAGGCCAGCGATGTACATAGTGAGATCCTGTGTAACCCTGTTACTACATAGAGGTTACATACATATCTACATTGTATCACTCTGTGTTATACACACACACACACACACACACACACTAGTGCACACACATGCAAACACATATACACCTATACAGCACACACTAATAATAATAATAATAACAACAACAACAAGTAAAGCAAAGGCCTGGCTCTCTCTCCTTACGTGCCTTCAGAAACAACCAGCTGCTCTGCAAATCTGTCTCATTGTTCCTCCGAAGCTCTTGGCGACAGAAAGCCTTAAAAGTCAGCCTAGGGCTCCCAAGCATTGCACTGGGCTTGCATGAAGCCACCTAGAAGTGCTGATTTTCAAGCCGGCAGTAAGGACCTTGTGGTTTTTGCTTCTTCTGGGGGTCTTTGCTCAGAACATTGCCTCCATGACCCTCCCACTAAACTCCCCCCCATAGAAGGGGCACATCCCTTCCACTCAGTTAAAAGGGTTCTCCCCTCAGTGAGTCCAGGTCATATTTCAAACTGCCTCGACAAACTACTCTGTACCAGGAGCCAGTAAAATGGGGGGGGGGGGGGGCTTTAACAGCGTATTTATTTTGACTGGTTAAACAGGCTATGGCTGTAAAGGAAACAGCTCTCAGAAAGGAGACCGCCTGGCCGACTCAGGGCTCACTCTTTCTACCCACACACACACTGTTTAAAGCATTCCAGAAAGCCTGCCAACTTTCCTGGCACCGCTCTTATTTCTTTACATGCATGTTGCATTCCATCTGGTTAATGTGCACTGTGCGCCATTCTTGGATTTTGGTGAGGGCCTAGCAAGGTGGCATGGTGTGCTCAGGCTTGTTCTATGCAAAGCAGGGTACCAAGCAGAAGGAGCTATGGAGGGACAGTGGAGTTCTACCTTCATTAGGCACAGGGGTGTCTGGAGTCCCAAAGACAGGAGGGCAGTTGTCTACCCAGTTCTCTCCAGATGTGGCTGAAGCACTTCCTTTGTTTGTTTGTTTGTTTGTTTGTTTTTGGTTTGTTTGGTTTTTGTTTTTGTTTTTGTTTTTTTCCTTTTGGTGGTGTTGGGGATCAAAGCCAGGACTCTGCACATAACACTATACACTACACTGAGCCCTGCCCCCAACACACCGAGCCCTGCCCCCAACCCTTCAGCTTCAGTAAGGTCACAAGTGAGCCATCCCTTGCACTTCACTCTACCCACAGAGTTTGGGGAGATGCAGCTGCTCTGCCTCTTCTGGTACACAGCCAGGAAAACACAAGGAAATGCATGAGGCTAACAGTTAGGAAGCCACGTTACTGTTTGCGAATGTGAGTTTAGTCCAGAGGCATCCCAAGGTCCGGGAAGCGAACACCTAGGTCTGATGGTTTCCATTCTCCAGAACTACTGTGAACGTGCTGTGATTTGGATCCAATATCATACTGCATGTGGAAGACAGGAAAGCCAGGTTTTAGACACTCTCGGAACATCTGGCAATTCAGCTTTAAAAAAAAAAAAAACGGGCCAGAGGAAAGAAGACAGAGCCCTCCAGAAGCTGTTGTCAGGTACTGGGTATCCAAAAACATTCTCCAGTTGACTCAAGTGTTCTCGATTCCCTCCTCCCCAGTGGAATAGAACCCATGAGACTGTCGATGCTAGGAATTCAGGGAGAAAATTGGCTCTTGGCACCATGAGCAAAAACCATGGAGGTCTATGCCTGGACAACTCGTCAAACCCATGTCTCTCAGAGTCCCACCTGCGGTGAGAATAGAATGTTCCTGTTCTGACGTGGAATTACTCACCTGGATCCGGCGGCGCGGGTGACAAGGCACTGGGAGGTAGAGAGAGAGAGAGAGAGAGAGAGAGAGAGAGAGAGAAAGAAAAGAAAAGAAAAGAAAAGAGAAAAAGAAAAAAAATCCCGGTTCTTAATGAGAAACAGCCGCGTGCGGAATAAAATTAGTGTGAATTGTGTAATCCCAGCTGGCCAGTTGCAAGAACAGGGAGGAGGCAGGAGCTGAGGGAACAGGCCCTGGAGCCCATCCTGACCCTCTGGGTTGGAATTTCTGAGTCTCTTCTTTGCCTTGAGTCAGAATAGGAAACCGAACCCTGACCGCACGCTTCTTTTTATAGAATCGAACTTTCTTGCCAGCTTCCTCCGGAGCGCGAGATCGTCCCTCTTGGTCTCTAAACAATACGCCAATCATCAGATGTGAGTGAGGAGGGGGAGGAGGGGCTTAGTGTTCTGGGAGCACCAGACATAACCCAGGCCCAGGGCCCAAGACAAACACCGAGCCCGGAGTTTGGCTTCCGTACCAGACCTGGTAAATACAACATGTTTTTACAGGTTGGGAAATTGTCTGGCTCATCTCTGAATTTTCTCTCTTTCTCCCACTTCTTCTGACTTGGATCTCAGCGTTCTGTCGGCTTTCTGCCTCGGTGTTGGCCAAGTTCACGTTTGCCAGTTGCCGAGTGGATAATAGATGGTTTGTAAGATTCGTAATCTGTTGAGGAGACGGAAACACAGACAGCCAGGCAGTCGTTGCCTGTGTGATAAAAATGACTCTCATGAGTTCCTGCTTGGCCCCGCAGGCCAGGCTCCTACTGAAGGACAGCGGGAACCAAGTGACTTAATGCTTGAGCCACTCTGAGTAGGCAGCCTACAGGACCCCCTGGTAATCAGTTTAGAGTTAATTCTTGTTTGTAAGGAAGGCTGGAGTCTGCTGGCCCAAAGGAGACCAAAACCAGGGTGTGAAGTCAGTAGTTTAAAATAAAATAAAAGAAAGAAAGAAAGAAAAGAAAAGAATTCTCATTAAAAATGGATTTTTGTTGTTAAGAGTTTTGAGGCCAGGAACAGTGAAGTTGGAGGAGGTCTGTTGCCAGAAGGTAACAGCTTTTCCAACTTTAGGTTCACAGTTCCACTCTGGCTTCTTTGTAATTGGGTCTCAACATTGCCAGGACATGTCACAAACTACAAAATTTGTACAAAAATATATTGACACAAATGACTCTGTGTAACCTGAAGTTAAAGGGGGTGGGAGTGGGGTTTATGGACTGTCCCCACTGGCATGGCTCCCTAGGGCCACCTGGGACAATTACCCTTCCTGGAGCTGTGACCTGGTCAGACCTGTTTACTGACCTGCTTGGATCGTGGAGTTAAATTGCTAAGGAAGCCAGCTTGCTTCTCTAGCTGCTTCCCTGTGGTCTCCCCTGCCCGCTTACCTCAGATGGGGGCTAAAGGGTCAACTCTAGTGGAACACTCTAGTGGAACGCTCCAGCTGGCACCAGAGCCCCATCTTGGAGGTGGGGGTGGGTTGAGGTGGGGGTGCTTCTCACCTCCAGTTACTTCTCAGTTATTTCTCGCTCACGGGCGACCTCTTCTATAAGTTCCCCAGCCTAGCAAGTTCCCTCCTGCGAAAGAGTGAGTGTGTGTGTGTGTGTGTGTGCGTGCGTGCGTGTGTGTGTGTGTATCTCTGTATCTGTTTCTCTGTGTATGTACCCATGTGTGTATATTTTAGTATAGGTCTCTCTGTGTGTGCCTCTTTCTAGGTGTATCTATATGTGTCTATTGTGTGTGTATCTGTGTGTGTCTCTGTGTTTGTGTGTGTACTGTGTGTGTATTTCTATGTGTCTGTGTATGTGTTTGTCTATGCTCATGTATGCGTTTGTGTATCTTTATGTATATATGTCTCTCTCTGCATATGTGTCTCTATGTGTATATCTGTGTGTATGTATATTGTGGGTATATCTGTGTGTGTATCTCTCTGTGTATGTGTGTATCTCTATGTGTATAGTGTGTGTGTGTCCTGTGTATCTATCTCTGTGTATGTGTCTCTCTGTATGTATGTATCTCTGTATGTATATGTCTCTCTCTGTGTAACTGTGTTTCTCCCTGTGTGTCTCTGTATATTCATGTGTGTATATCATCATGTGTGTATCTGTGTGTATATCTCTCTGAGTGTCTCTGTTTGTCTGTGTATGTGTGTGTCTCTGTATATTCATGTGTGTATATCATGTGTGTATCTGTGTGCATATCTCTCTGGGTGTCTCTGTCTGTCTGTGTATGTGTGTGTCTCTATGCATACAGTGTGTGCGTGTATATACTATGTATATATCTCTGTCTATGTGTATGTGCATGTATGTGTATGTATCTCTGTGTACATGTCTCTCTGTATCTGTGTGTGTCTTTGTGTATATCTGTGTGTGTATAGTGTGTGTGAGTATATGTATAGTGTGTGTATATATGTGTATATTGTGTGTGTATATGTGTATATTGTGTGTGTATGTGTATAGTGTGTGTATATATGTGTATAGTGTGTGTGTGTGTATGTGTATAGTGTGTGTGTGTGTGTATACTTCACCTACTATTCCTCAGGTGCCATCTACCTTGTTTGGAGATCAGGTCCCTCCCTGGCCTTGAACTCACTTAGAAGACTGTCCAGCCAGTGAATCCCAGATTTCCTGATTCCACCTAAGTACTGTGGTTACAAGGGTGCCCACCACTCCTGGCTTTTTACATGGATGCTGAGTATTGAACTCTGGTCCTTATGCTTACCTGTGAGCAGTTTACCTCTTGGGCTACCACCTCCAGCCTGCCTCTGAGCCTTTGTTTATTCTGTTCCTCCTGGAGGAAGCTTCTTCTGGACTACTTCCTGTGAGTCCGCGGGAGCTCAGTGTCCAGGCTGGTGTTTCATGGAAGCCTTTCCTGACCCCCCGGGGACTGGATTCCATGTTAGCATTTATCAAAATTGTCACTTTAAAACTTCCATTTCAGCCGGGTGGTGGTGGTGCACGCCTTTAATCCCAGCACTTGGGAGGCAGAGACAGGTGGATTTCTGAGTTCGAGGCCAGCCTGGTCTACAGAGTGAGTCCAGGACAGCCAGGACTACACAGAGAAACCCTGTCTCGAAAAAAAACAAAAAAACAAAAAAAAACAAAAAACAAAAAAAACCCTTCCGTTTCATGTCAGGTGAGACCAGCACTTTCTCACACCATGTAATATATGCATGGATCCTGTGGGGCTTGCATTCATATTCAAGTTGAGACTCAGCAGGCTTGGGATGGAGCCTGGGGCTCTTATTTCTAACCACCTTACGGGTGCTGCAGATACCAACACTAAGTCCCATACACTCAGGGTAACAATGGCTGCAACCTTTCTCCATTGGACTATACAGAAGAAAGCCCAGCAGGAAAAAGAAAAAAGTTGAGCCACTATTTTCTCAGCTTTCCTGGAGACACTGCTGCTTCCAACTTAGTTAGCTTCAGCAGGGAGGTCTTTAGGTGCCCCCAACACGTTGGGGCAAGGCTATTTAATGAACCTCTAGACCTCTGGGTTGCCCAGTTCACTTGGTGGCAGATTGTTCTGTGAAAGTGATGTTATCCGTGTCTCTGAGATTCAAGCAGTCTCTTCCCTCAGTTTCAACAGCTACAAAATGCCTCCAGGCCTTGTCCAAATCCCCTGGGGTGCAACCTCACGCCCCGCGGAAATTTCCTGCCCTAGAGCATTAGAATATCTTCTCCCAGAGAAGTTACAGGGTTAAGAATTTAGGAGGCCATGGATGTATATATAGCCAGGGTTGTGGCTGTCGCTCAGTGAGTAGAGCATTTATCTAGCATGCATGGAATTCTGGGTTCTACTCCCAGCACAGAATAAAAATGGGCATGATGCAAGCCTAGCACTTGGGAGGTCAAAGCAAGAGATTTAGGAGTTCAAGGGCAGGCTTGGCTACATAATGAGTTCAGGGCTAGCCTGGGTTGCTTTAGAGGATGTTTTGTTTTGTTTTTAAAAACATTGTTGCTGACCCCAGTCCATTACGTGCCTAGCATAGCTTTGTATATATGGCAGATCCTCAGAATGTTTGTTCATTGAGCGAGTGAGTTAACGAAAACTAAGAGTTCCGTTTGGCCGGTGGGTATGTAGAATTCTGCCATCCTCCCCCACTCCCACCCCCCATCCCACCCCCGTAGCCCCAGATCCTCTGGCTCACTTTGCCCCACTCCCCCCAAAACCCAGCAACATTTAGTGGGCCGGTTGTTCCTAAGGCATCTTTTATTTTATTTTATTTTCTAAATACAGCATTTTCTAGAGCAAGTATCCCATTTCAGAGGGAGGGGGAATGAAGAGTGTGATTTTCATGTGAGATCATTTTCTTTCAATGACTAGAACACCTTACAATATCTAGAGGACTACGTTTGCTTAAAGAAAGAAAAAAGAAGGGTGAGGGGAGAGAAAAACCTACCACTTTTAGTGAAGAGAGTATTTGGAGATTGTATATCCCACAGGGAAAGTCATAAAATGGCAAAATTAAATCTTCAAACTTTTTTTTTTTTTTTAAATCTCCGCCTTGTAGGATAAATACCAGGTCCTAAATTGGAAAAACAAAACAACTACAAATACAACCGCAATCGCAACCACCATCACCACCACAAGAAAATCTGTTACTCAAGTACGCTGGGAATTGAAGGAGAGAAATCGAGACAACGACGACGACGACAACAACGACGACAGGCTGTAGGCTGCTGCTTCCTTTGCTTTGTTGGAGGGTGTGAGGTTCAGGCTCCTTGGTGACTCGGTGACCCTAGTGGGAATTTTTTTTTTTTCAAGACAGAGTTTCTCTGTGTAGCCCTGGCTGTCCTGGCACTCACTCTGTAGACCGGGTTGTCTAGTGGGAATTTAATTGCCACTGGGTCACTACAGGACGGAGGGACCTTTGTGTTCCTGTTACTTTGTTTGGTTTTTGAGACTGGCTCTCCTGGTGAAGAATGACCTTGAACTCTGGATTTCCCCACCTTCTGCCTCTGCTCCGACACGATGGGATTTCAGGTGTTCCTCATCATCCACAGTCTAAGGTGGGACCTTTAAGAAGTGTTCAGACCAAAGGGCTCCAAGGGAGTCAACAACTTTCCTTTTGGACATAGATTAGTTGCCACCGGACGAGCCTCTCTGTCTCCTGGGCTTATTTCCTTGCCCTGGGATGCCGCCTGCCATGCTGTGGCACAGGGTGGAGCCCTTAGAGATGCTGGGTCCTCCCTGCTGTTTGACAGCCCCCCCCCCCCCCCCCCCCGGATCTTGAGAAGGACACCCTTAGTCTTGTCAAGTGCTCAGGCTTAAGTGTTCTGCTGTAAAACACAGGAAACTCACAGAATGGCATCAGTATGGGGAGATGCACTCCTGCCCACCAAGAGCTTGCCACACAAACATGGAGACTGAGTTTGGATTTCCAGTGCCCATATAAAAAGCAAGTGGTGGCAATGGTCCCTGTAAGTACAGTGAGCAGAAAGAAGAGCATCCCCAGAGCTTCCAGATCACTCAGTCTAGCCAAAGGTAGGAATTCCAGTCTCAAGGAGAGATACTGGCTCAAAACAAGGTGCAAACCAGGCAGAGTGGCATATCCCTTTCATCCCAGAGCTCAGAGCCAGAGATAGGCAGATCTCTGTCAGTTTGAGGCCAGCCTGGTCCACAGAGCGAGTTCCAGGCTAGCCAGAGCAGCCTAATAAGACTTTGCCTCAAAACCAAAAATAAAAAGCAAAAGTCCCCACACAAATGAATCTGAACTTTGCTTTTGACTTGAGTTCTGTTATTAAAAATGATGGATGTCAGGTCTCAAAGAAACCCAGGACAAGGCTCTCACAGTACCAGCCTTCTCCCCCCTTCCCACTCGCTAAACCCAGCACTGGAGGCAGATACAGGCAGATCCAGAGAGCCTGATGATTGGCCAGCTTAGTTAGAACTTCTGGCTCAATAAGAGACCAAGTCTTAAAGCATTAAGGCAGGGAGTGATAGAGGAGGACCCAATGTTCTGTTCTGGCTTCTGCGTGCACACACATGGATGTATACACCGCCACACTCATTTGATACACAACACATGCACACAAAGGTCCACACATACCCACATACACACAAACTCTCTCTCTCTCTCTCTCTCACACACACACACACACACACACACACACACAAACGCGCGCGCGCATGCACACATATACACCTGCGTGGATACACACACACACCTGAGACAGACATAGAACAGAAACATGTGATTGTTGCTGATATTACTCGCTTTCTTTCCCTTTCTCTGTGTGTAACTCCCTCTCTAGGTCAGTATGACCAGAACACGTTATGTCCCCTCTATTGGTGACCTTCCATTTGAATCCATTGCTGTGACACAGATATTGCCAAAATAATGTATCCCTCCCACTCCACCACCCATCCCAACAAAAGACCTTTCTATAAGGCTCTAGTGCAAATACTTGTCATTGTTCAATTTGCTGGAGCCCATAATATTTAAATGGACAGGAAAATCTAAAAAATAGCAAAAATAACTAACTAAATAAATAAATAAATAAATGAGGTCTTTAAGACACAGCTGAATAAGTAATGAAGACCAGCCATGCTCAAAAAGAAACGTCTTAAACATTCCACGATGGCTCTTACCATAGGACGGTAGTCTTTCCATCAGAAACATCAGGCATAATGACCGAAGAGATGGCTTACATTTGCATGAAGTCCAAATAACCTCCAAGTTATTTGAATTTTCAAATCTTTCAGTTGGAACAGGAATGATGGGAGAGTTACGTGATGCATTGGAGCCTGGGATGAAATAGAAATGCCTCTTTCACTGAGAAGTCGTTTCCTGCTCTCTGGGGTCCTTGAACACTTCCTAGGTCTTAAGTACCAGCAGCTGTTTTGAACCCAGGCTGCAGAGCCACCTCATTACTGGACAATGGAGTTTGTGTGTGTGAGAATTCCTTTACTCAAAATCATGTGTCTGGGGCTGAAGAGATTCCTCAACAGTTAAGAGCATGGGCTGCTCTTCCGGAGGACCTGGGTTCAGTTCCCAGCTCACAACACTTTGTAACCCCAGCTCCATCGGACCTTATGCCCTCTCTGTCCTCTGAGGACACCAGACACATATGTGGTACACTGACATACATGCAGGCAAAACACCCATGTATATAAAATAATAAAAAATTTAAAATCAAATCATGTGGCTACAGGGAAGTTTTTGTACACAAAGGTGAAAAGCTGTTACTTTTGTCATTCATTCATTCATTCATTCATTTGTTCATCAACAGGGTCTCATGTGTCTCAGTCAGGCCTCAAACCCAATATGTAGCTCCCCATATGTAGCTGAAGATGACCTTCAATTTCTTTTTTTTTTTTTTAAAGATTTATTTATTTATTATATGTAAGTACACTGTAGCTGTCTTCAGACACACCAGAAGAAGGCATCAGATCTCATTACGGATGGTTGTGAGCCACCATGTGGTTGCTGGGATTTGAACTCAGGACCTTTGGAAGAGCAGTCAGTGCTCTTAACCACTGAGCCATCTCTCCAGCCGGACCTTCAATTTCTTTTTCCCTTGTTGGACCTCTGTGTATAGGCACTCACGTCAAAGTGTGTGTGTGTGTGTGTGTGTGTGTGTGTGTCAGAGGGCACCTTAAGGGGAGTCTGCTTTTCTTTTCTCTTTGGGTTGTGGGGTTTGAACTCACTGTCAGACTTGGTACCATCTCAACAGCCCTTCTTTCTAAAAATTAATTTATCTATTATTAGTGTTTGTCATTGTGTGTATACATGCATCTCTCCTCCCGTCTTTATGTGAGTTCCAGGTCATTGGCTTTTAGGAAAAGCACCTTTGCCCACTGAGTCAATATCACTGCGTGCGTGTGTGTGTGTGTGTGTGTGTGTGTGTGTGCATATATATATATATATATATATATATATATATATATATATATATGCTGCTGGCCTCAAACTCAGAGATCTGTCTGTCTCTGCCTCCTGAGTTCTGGGATTAAAGGCATGGGACACCACCACCCAGGTCACTGGCACTGATTTTGAACTACAAGATTATTTGAGCTGACCCTCCTTGCCTATAACTCCAGCAACTGGGATCATTGGTGTGCCAGGCTGTGGAGCAAACCCATGGCTTTATGCACACCAGGCAAGGACTCTTCCAACTGAGCTACATTTCCAGTCTGTAAAGTCATTCATTTTAAAACCAGACTAGTAGCTTTGGGTGCTAATGAATGACAGGACCACATCTGAATTCGGGGTTGACTTTAGAGCATTGTCTCCTGCCATCTCCCTTGGCAGATTCCTCCCTGATGGAAAGAAGGTGTGAGACAAAAAGTGGCCAACATAGGAAGACAGGAAGCAGGTGGCTCTCCTCTGCTGCTATCAAAAGCAAAGCAGGCATGGTAGGCCCTATCCCAAAAGATTTAACTTCAAACATACAGACATTTATGAATAGCCCAGTTCCTGACAGGCCTCATGCCGAGGCTCTCCCTAAACCTGGTGATAATAGGATACAGTCTGATGGTATCATTTGTCCCTGGGGACTCCATGATAACTACAGAGCAGGACTTCCCAACTCCACCTGATTGGTACTTGGGCTGGGTGACACTCTGTCAATGGGTTGGGCAATGAGTTGTAGGAGGTTCAGCGGTGTGTCAGTCAGCCAGCTGCTTGTTCTCAGGACAGAATTCCTGAGAGATTAAGTAGGAACAGTTAACTTTTAATCAGTTTCAGTCTTTTACAGAGGCCAGTCGGCTCCGTGGCTCTCGGCCTGAGGTAAAAGGCTGGTGGCTGCAGGATCTTAAGATGGGAGAGGCTGCTTACACCATGGCAGCTGGAGGCTGAGAGATTAAGACAGCAGAAGAGCTGGGGACTAGATAGATCTTCAAAAGGCCCACCCCAGGGGCCTACCTCTCCTGTCAGATCCTGCCTGTCACGGTTCCCACAACCCCTCCCCAATCGGCCTGTTCAATTGTGGAGCTGTCAATGGATACAGCCATTGATTGAACCATCACTCTCAGGATCCAGTCACTTCTCAGGGAGAGAGTAGATCCACCAGCCGGGGACAAAGTCTTTAACACAGGAGCCTTACAGGTGAAATTTCAGGTCAAGATGACAGCAAGCAATAATCTGTCTGTTGGGTGCCAACAGTAAACCTCGCCCTAGTTGTCAGACCTGAAAACGAATCTAGTGTTGTCAAACAGCCTCTGTGGGGGCAAACACTCCTACTGTAGAGACAGGGTGTTAGAACGCACAGGCAGCTGCAGATGTGCTGCCTTTCTGAGTCTCTCCCGTGATCTGACTCCTCGGTACTTGAACCTGAGGACTCTCTGAATAATGTTCTATATGCCCTACTTGATGGGCAGGCGAATGTCCAGCATGACTTAGCCCCACCCACTTTTGCTTCACCTATAGACTTGGACATCTAGTCTACCCTGTCCCTTCAATTTAGCGGCACTGGGCACCCCTTGGCATTCCTTCCACTGGTGGTAACAGTCATAGCTGCCCAGGCTCTTCCTGGCCTGGTGATGATGCCAGTATTGAACATTTATCCTGGCATCAAGGCACCCATGGAAGCTTCCTGGTGCCTGTGAGTAAAGACCGCACCACTTCCCAGAGGGTACTCTGAGTCTCAGAAAGATGAAATCACTT
>JADRCD010235072.1:0-16964 GCA_019843815.1 Montemys delectorum
GGAAACTGCTTTAAGTTCTGAAAAGTCTGATTCTGTAGTTACACATTTATTTGAATGTATGGCTATTATGGGATATCTCTACAAATTAATACTAACAATGCTCCAGCATATAAATCTAGTGAAATGAATCACTTTTTACATATTATGATATAAATATATTAAAACTATATCACATAATCTTTCAGGACAGGTAGTTGTACAGAGATCTAACTGTACTTTGAAAGAGATATTTAACAAATGGAAAGGAATAATAAAGAAGTGCTGTACTAACTTTAAATTTTTAAATGCTAATGAGAAAGGAATGACAGCTGTGGAGAGACATCAGATAGAAAAATTGCTGATTTAAATAAGTCTGTATATTTTAAAGATATATTGACCTCAGAATATAAATGAAGATATATGTTATGTTGGGGGAATTGTTGCCACAGGAAAGGAAAAGCTGTGGATACCAGAAAAATTGATAGAGATTAGATTTGAACAGGAGAGATCTCCTCAAAAAGGAGAAGCAGTAGTTCACCAGACAACTTGATCATTCAGTTCAACCTAAATTATAAAGACTAAAAAATGCCTTTATTTTGATCAGGCATTGATGATGATGAGGAGGAGGAGGAGGAGGATGATGATGATGATGATGATGATAATAATAATAATTTCAAATGATATTTTACCAAAGGGAAACTTGCCTTACTGGAATAGAATAAATGAATTTTCCTAAACCACATGTCTCAGTTTGATGTTAGAATGTGGGACTGCAAATTGTAACATGGCCCATGCCATCTTGAAAATCAGATTTCCAGGACTCTTCTTAAATAAAAAGGGTATTTTTGTTCTTTGGTATTAGAACACAGTTAACAGGTTTAAAATGTTTTAAGTAGCTGGGTGATGGTGGCACATGCCTTTAATCCCAGCACTTGGGAGGCAGAGGCAGGTGGATTTCTGAGTTCAAGGCCAGCCTGGTCTACAGAGTGAGTTCCAGGACAGCCAGGGCAACACAGAGAAACCCTGTCTCTAAAAACCAAAAAAAAAATGTTTTAACTAAATTCAAAGGCTTATTAAAGTTCAAACTTGTTTTGTAAAGGTCTCAGAATTGGGACTATCCTGTGCATTCCACCAGGGCAGGCCATCAGCATGTCTGTCCTTCTGAAAATCCTCCCAGGAGATCTGCTATACCTCAGGCAACAGGTCATGGACTCTCCCAAATAACTGCAGCAGCTGGGACCCCAGAGGAGCCCAGCAAACTAGGGACCCATCCCCTCTGCTCAAACTCCACCTTCCTCCCAGCTTGTGCCTTCCAGTAGGACAGATCATCAGCATGATCAGCATATCTGCCCCTCTGAAGACCCACAGTCTGAAGGCCTCCAAGTACAACTGCTGCTCCCAAGACAACAGGTAAGAGACCCTCCCAAATAACCACAGTTGGGATCATCAAGGAGCCCAGTGAACACAGGAACCATTCCCTCCTCTTGAAATCTACCTCCCTTTCCACTTGGTAGATCATCAAAGTGTCTGGCCCTCTGAAGACTCCACATATAAAAGCCTCCCAGGAGATTTTCTGTACCAAGAGCAACAAATCCCACAGTCTGAAAGCATTCCAGGGGATTTGCTGCAGACAGGGACAGAGATATCCCAGGAGACCTGCAGCAACCCAGGGACACAGGAAGCAGGCTTCAGACAGAGACACACAGACCAATTAACACCTGGGATAACTAGAGCAAGCACAAGACCATAAACAAAAGAAGCCAGTATACTTTGGCACCATCAGAACACAGTTCTCCCACCATAGCAAGCCCTGAATGTCCCAACACACCAGTCTTGTCTGCAGCAGATCTTCTTGGAGGCCTTTAGGCTGTGAGGTGTTCAGAAGGGAATACATGCTAATGATCTGCTGCCCTGGATGAAGCAGATCTCCTGGGAGGCCTTTAGACTATGAGGTTTGTTCCCTGGAGGCAGCAACAGACCATGATACTTACTTAAAATCCTATATCCTGAAGATAATTGAGCCCTTTGAAGAGGATATAAATAACTCACTGAAAGAAATCCAGCAAAACACAAGAAAACAGGTAGAAGCACTTAAAGAGGAAACAAATAAACTCCTTAAAGAAACACAGGAAAAAACAAACAGGTGAATGAATTGAACTAAACAGTCTGAGACTTAAAAATGGAAGTAGAAACAGTAAAAAAAAATAAATAAATGGAGGCAACTCTGAAAATAGAAAACCTAGAAAAGAGGTTGAGAGATACAGATGCAAGCATCACTAACAGAATACAAGAGATGTAAGAAACATGGCTGTAGAAAATACTTTAGATGATATTGACAACAAAGAAAATACAAAGTATAAAAATCTACTAATCTGCAGCCAGGTGTTCCACAACCCTCTGGGCACAGATCCTGTCAGGAGAGAGCTGGTCTCCCAAGAGTGCTCTCACTCCATGACTCAGAAGTGAGGTCTCCACTTTCTCTCCAAAACCTGTTCACAGTGGGACCAGGCAGGAGTGCACAAGACACAGGAACAGTAGAGAAGCTGGGACAATATCCTTCCCATCACCATCTGTACCCAGGAGCTGGGACTATTCCACAGTCCTATGTGCATGGGTCCTGTACTGGCTGGTTTTGTGTGTCAACTGGACACAGGCTGGAGTTATCACAGAGAAGGGACCTTCAGTTGGGTAAATGCCTCCATGAGATCCAGCTGTGGGGCATTTTCTCAATTAGTGATCCAAGAGGTAGGGCCCCTTGTGGGTGGTGCCATCCCTTGGCTGGAAGTCTTGGGTTCTATAAGAGAGCAGGCTGAGCAAGCCAGGGGAAGCAAGCCAGTAAGGAACATCCTTCAATGGCCTCTGAATCAGATTCTGCTTCCTGACCTGCTTGAGTTCCAGTCCTGACTTCCTCTGGTGATCAACAGCAATGTGGAAGTAAGCTGAATAAACCCTTTCCTCCCCAACTTGCTTCTTGGTCATGATGTTTGTGCAGGAATAGAAACCCTGACTAAGACAGGTCCCAAAAGAATATAGCTGGTCTCCCAGGAGTGTTGACACAGGCTTACAGGCCCACAGGAGCAACAAGCTCCAGCCAGAGACAACAACAACAATAAATATCAGAGACAACCAGATGGTAAAAGGCAAACCCAAAGACCTTACCAACAGAAACCAAGGCTATGTGGCACCATCAGAACCCAGTTCTTCCACCAGAGCAAAGCCTGGATACCACAACGCACCAGAAAAGCAAGATTTGGATTTAAAAAAATCACATGACGTGATGCTGACAGGGGACTTTAAGGAGGACATAAATAACTCCACTAAAGAAATACAGAACACGGGTAAATAGGTAGAAGCCCTTAAAGAGGGAACAAAAATAATCCCTTAAAGAAATACAGGAAAACACAACCAAACAGGGAATGGAACTGAACAAAACCATCCAGGATCTAAAAACGGAAGTAAAAACAATGAAGAAATAACAGAGAGACAACCCTGGAGATAGAAAACCTAGAAAAGAGATCAGGAGTCATAGATGCAAGCATCACCAACAGAATACAAGAGAAAAGAGAGAAACGCAAGTGCAGAAGATACCATAGAAAACATTGACACAACAGTCAAAGAAAATGCAAAATGCCAAAAGCTACTAACTCAAAACATCCAGGAAATCCAGGACACAATGAGAAGACCTAACCTAAGAATAATAAGTATAGAAGAGAGTGAAGACTCCCAATTTAAAGGGCCAGTAAATATCTTCAACAACATTATAGAACAAAACTTCCCTAACCAAGAAGAAATGCCCATGAACGTACAAGAAGTCTACAGAACTCCAAATAGACTAGACCAGAAAGGAAATTCCTCCTGTCACATATTAATCTAAACACCAAATGCACAAAACCAAGAAAGACTATTAAAAGCAGTGAGGGAAAAAAGTCAAGTAACATATAAATGGGGACCTATCAGAATTACACAAGACTGCTAGCCAGAGTATAAAAGCAAGAAGGAAACAGACAGATGTCACACAGACCCTAAGAGAATACAAATGCCAGCCCAAGCTACTATACCCAGCAAAACTCTCAATTACCATAGACTGAGAAACCAAGATATTCCATGACAAAATGAAATTTATACATCTTTCCACAAGTCCAACCCTTCAAATGACAATAAATGAAAACTTCAACACAAGAAGGGAAACTACACCCTAGAAAAAGCAAGAAAATAATCTTTTAACAAACCAAAAAGAAGATAGCCACATAAGCATGACTTCTGTTAGTTTCACTGTTTCTGTTTAATTTCTGTTTCCATGATATGCCCATTGATGACAGTGGGGTTTTGAAATATGTGTAATATGTGCTTTGAGCTTTAGTAAATTTTCTTTTATGAATGTGGGTGCCCTTACACTTGGAGGATAGATGTTCAGAATTGAGAGTTCTGCCTTGTAGATCTTTTTTCTTTGATGAGTATAAAGTATCCTTCCTTATGTTTTTGATAACTTTAGATTGAATATTGATTCCACCTCTAACAACAAAAATAACAGGAATCAACAATCACCTTTCCTTGATATTTCTTAATATCAGTTAGCTCAATTCCCCAACAAAAAGACATACACTAAGAGACTGGACATATAAACAGGACCCAACATATTGCTTCATACAAGAAACTGATCTCATTGACAAAGACAGATACTACCTCAAGGTAAAAAGGGCTGGACAACAATTTTCCAAGCAAATGGTCCCAAGAAACAAGCTGGAGTAGACATTCTAATACAGAAAAAAAATCAATGTTCCACATTCATAAAAGAAAATTTACTAAAGTTCAAAGTGCACATTACAGCTCACAAAATAGTAGTGGGAGACTTTAAAAACTCACTGTCAGCAATGGACATATCATAGAAACAGAAATTAAACAGAGAAACTGTGAAACTAACAGAAGATATGAACCAAATGGATTTAGCAGATATCTATAGACATTTTATCCTAGGACAAAAAAACACAGTTTCTTCTCAACACCTCACAGTACACCTTCTCCAAAATTGACCAAATAATCGGTCACAAAATAGGCCTCAACAGATACAAGAAGACTGAAATTATCCCATGCATCCTATCAGATCACCACGGACTATGGCTGGTCTTCAATAACAACCAAAAAAAAAAAAATAGAAAGCCCACATACACATGGAAGCTGAACAACTCTATTTAATGTTAATTTGATCAAGGAAGAAATAAATGAAAATAATGAAATGAAAGGCTTTTTAGAATTTAATGACTATGAAGCCACGGCATACCCAAACTCATAGGACAGAATGTAAGGAATACTAAGAGGTAAACTCAGAGCTCCAAAAAGAATCTGGAGAGAGCATACACTAGGAGTTTGACAGCACATCTGAAAGCTCTAGAACAAAAAGAAGGAAATATCAAAAAGGGAGTAGATGGCAGGAAATAATCAAACTCAGGGCTAAAATCAACCAAGTAGAAACAAAAAGAACTATACCAAGAATCAACCAAGCCACGAGATTGTTCTTTGAGAAAATCAAAACAATAGATAAGCCCTTAGGAAGACTAACCAGAAAATACAGAGACAGTACCCAAATTAGATTAACAAAATCAGAAATGAAAAGAGAGAGAAAACAACAGAAACTGAGGAAATACAGATCCTACTACAAAAGCCTATAGAAAAGCCTATTGTTGAGTTGAACAACGTTGGAAAATCTGGATGAAATGGACAATTTTCTAGATAGACACAAGGTACCAAAATTAAATGACAATCAGATAAACCATTTAAACATTCCCATAACCCCTAAATAAATAGAAGCAGTCATCAATAGTTTCCCAACCACAAAAAAGCCCAGGACCAGATGGGTTTAGTGTAGAATTCTATCAGATCTTTACTCTTCAAACTATCCCACAAAATAGAAACAGAAGGAACACTACCCAATTCTTTCTATAACCCACAATTACTCTGATACCTAAACCACACAAAGGTACAACAAAGAAGGAGAACTTCAGACCAATTTCCCTTATGAATATTGATGAAAAATACTCAATAAAATTCTTACAAACTTAATCCAAGAACACATCAACATGATCGTCCATCATCATCAAGTAGGCTTCATCCCAGGAATGCAGGGATGATTCAATATATGGAAGTATATCAATGTAATACACTGTATAAGCAAACCCAAAGGGAAAAAAACACATGATAATTTCATTAGTATTGAGAAAACATTTGACAAAATCCAACATCACTTCATGATAAAAGACTTGGAAAGATCAATAATTCAAGATCCATGCCTAAACATAGTAAAAGTAATATACAGCAGACCAGTAGCAAACATCAAACTAAATGGAGAGAAACTTGAAACAATCCCACTAAAATCAGGGAATATGCAAGGCTGCTCACTTTCTCCATACCTATTCAATATACTACTCAAAGTCCTAGCAAGAGAAGTTAGACAACAAAAGTAGGACAAATAGATACAAATTGGAAAGGAAGAAGTCACGATATCACTATTTGCAGATTATATGATAGTATGCTTTAGTGACCCCAAAAATTCTGCCAGAGAACACCTAACCCTGATAAACAACTTCAGTAAAATGTCTGGATATAAAATTAACTCAAATAAATCAGTGGCCTTCCTCTACTCAAAGGATAAATAGGCTGAGAAAGAAATTAGGGAAACAACACCATCCACTATAGTCATAAATAATCTAAAATAATAACTAAGCAAGTAAAATATCCGTGTGACAAGAATTTCAATTCTCTGAAGAATAAAATCAAAGATATTGAAAGATGAAAAGACCTTCCATGCTCATGGATTAACAGGATTAATATAGTAAAATGGTCATCTTGCCAAAAAAAATCTACAGATTCAATGCAATCCCCATCAAAATTCCAAATCAATTCTTCATAGAGTTAGAAAGAGCAATTTGAAAATTCATCTAGAATAACAAAAAATTCAGGAGAGTGGAAACTATTCTCAACAATAAAAGAATTTCTGGGGGAATCACTATCCCTGACCTCAAGCTGTACTACAGAGCAGTAGTGAAAAAACTGCATGGTATTGGTACAGTGACAGACAGGAATACAATTGAAGACCCAGGAATGAACCCACACACCAATGGTCACTTGATCTTTAACAAAGGAGCCAAATGCATCCAGTGGGAAAAAAGATAACATTTTCAACAAAAGGTGCTGGTTCAACTGGCTGATAGAATGTAGAAAACTTCAAATTGATCCATTGATATCTTCTTATACAAAGCTCAAGTCCAAGTGGATTGAGGATCTCCACATAAAACCAAATACACTGAAACTAATAGAACAGAAAGTAGAGAAGAGCCTTGAGCACATGGGCACAGGGGGAAAGTTCCTGAACAGAACAGCAAATTGGGCTTATGCTCTAAGATCAAGAATTGATAAATGGGACTTCATAAAATTGCAAAACTTTCATAACGAAAAGGAAATTGTCAATAGGACAGAACTGCAATCAACATATTGGGAAAATGTCTTTACCAATCCTACATCTGATAGAGGGAGAATATACAATATATACAACAAACTCAAAAAGTTAGACTCCAGAGAACAAAATAACCTTATTAAATGGGATACAGAGCTTAAAAAAAAGAATTCTCAACTGAATAATATTGAATGGCTGAGAAGTACCTAAAGAAATGTTCAACATCCTTAGTTATCAGGGAAATGCAAATCAAAACAACCCTGAGATTCTGCCTCATACAAAACAGAATGGCTAAGATAAAAACCTCAGGTAACAAAAGATACTGGCAAGGATGTGGAGAAAGAGGAATATTTCTCCATTGCTGCTGAGATTACAAGCTAATACAACCACGCTGTAAATCAGTCTTGCAGTTCCTCAGAAAACTGAACGTAGTACTACCAGAGGATGCAGCAATACCACTCCTAGACATATACCCAGAAGATGCTCCAACATGTATTAAGGACACATGCTCCACTATGTTCATAGCAGCCTTATTTATAATAGCCAGAAGCTGGAAAGAACCCAGATGTCCCTCAACAGAGGAATGGATACAAGAAATGTGGTACCTTTACACAATGGAGTACTATTCAGCTATTAAGAACAATGTATTTATGAAATTTTTAGGCAAATGAATGGAACTAGAAAATATTGTACTGAGTGAGGTAACCCAATCACAAAAGAACACATATGGTATGAACTCACTGATATGTGGATATTATCCCAGAAGCTCTGAGTACCCAGGATACAATTCAAAGACCTCATGAAGTTCAAGAAGAAGGAAGACTAAAGTGTGGATACTTTGATCCTTCTTAGAAGGGGGAAAAATACCCATGGGAGGAGATACAGAGACAAAGTATGGAACAGAGACTGAAGGAAAGGCCATCCAGAGACTCTCCCACCTGTGGATCCATACCATGTAGAGTTACCAAACCCAGACACTATTATGGATGCCGACAAGTGCTTTGTGACAGGACCCTGATATAGCTGTTTCCTGGGAGGCTTTGCCAGTGCCTGATCAATACAGAGGGGGCTGCTCTCAGCCAACCACTGGACTGAGTACAGGGTCCCCAATGGAGGAGATAGAGAAAAGACGCAGGGAGCTGAAGGGGTTTGAAGCGCCATAGGACTAACAACAATATGAACCAACCAGTACCCCCAGAGTTCCCAGGGAATAAGCCACCAGCCAAAGAGTAGACATGGAGGGATCCATGACTCCAGCAGCATATGTAGCAGATAAGTGGTTATTAGCCCAGAAGTTTGGAATACAGGAAGAACAACCCACAAACCACAAGAAACTTAAGAAGGAAGACCAAAAATAAATTTTATTAAAAAAAATTAAAAATAAAAATAAAAACCTACTAACCCAAAACATCCAGAATATTCAAGACACAATGAATAGACCAAACTTAAGAATAACAGGTACAGAAGAGAGTGAAGATTCCCAGCTCAAAGAACCAGAAAATGTCTTCAACAAAATCATTGAAGAAAATTTCTCCAACCTAAAGAAAGATGTGCCCATAAATGGACCAGAAAATAAAATCCTCCCATCACATAATAATCAAAACATTATATGCCCAGAACAAAGAAATATTAAAAGCTTTAAGGGAAAAGGCCAAGTAACCTATAAAGGCAGACCTATCATAATTACAACAAATTTCACAACAAAGACACTAAAAGCCAGAAGAGCCTGGACAGGTGCCATGCAGACTCAAAGAACACAAATGCTAAGCCAGGCTACTATATCCTGAAAAACTCTTAATCATCATAGATAGAGAAACCAAAATATTCCATGTCAAAATCAAGTTTAAACAATATCTACCAATTCAGGCCCACAGAGGATTCTAGAAGGAAAACTTCAGCACGGGGAGGGTAACAACACCAAAGGGAAAAAAAACAAGAAATTAATCATCTCACAACAAAAGAAAAAAGAGAGAATGTAAAACTCATAATGCTACCTACACGAACAAACATATCAATAAGTAATGATCATCTATCTTTAATATCTCTCAATATCAACAGACTCAACTCTCCAATACAAAGACAAGGCTGACAGACAGGATATGCAAGCATGATCCAGCATCATCCTGCATACAAGAAACATACTTCAGTGACAAAGACAGACAATACCTCAGAGTAAAAGGCTAGATAAAATTCTTCCAAGCAAATGGTCCCAAGAAACAAGTGGGTTACCTCTGTAATACCCAATAAAATAGACTTTCTACCAAAAGTTACCAAGGGAGATGGGAAAGGACACTTCATATTCATCAAAGGAAAAATCCACCAAGAAAAAACCTCTATTCTGAATATCTATGCCCCAAATTCAAGGGTACCTACATTTGTAAAAGAAACTTTACCAAACACCTTGAATCCTCCACAATAACAGTGAGAAATTTCAACACCACAGTCTCACCAATAGACACGTCATTGAAACCAAAACTAAACAGAGACACGGCAAAACTAATAGAGGTTTTAAACAAGTGTATTTAACAGATATATACAGAATATTTCACTCTAGAAACAAAAGAATATACCATCTTCTCAGCACCTCATGCTACCTTCTCCAAAACTGACCATTCAATCAGTCACAAAATAAGCTTCGACAGATACAATAAGATTAAAATAATCCCATGCATTCTATCACATCACCACAGACTAAGGCTAGAATTAAATAACAGCAAAAACAAACAAAAAACCCACACACTCATGCAAATTGAACAACTCTCTACTCAATAATAAATTGGTCAGGGAAGAAATAAAGACATTGAAGACTTCCTGGAATTCAATGAAAATGATAAAACAGCATACCCAAATTTATGGTATACAATAAAAGCAGTGCTAAGAGGAAAGTCATAGCAATAAGGGCCCTCATTAAGAAATTGGAGAGATCTTACACCTGAAAACTCTAGAAAAAAGCAAGCACACTCAAGAGGAATACAAGGCAAAAATAGTCAAACTCAGGGCCAAAATCAACCAAATAGAAACAAAGAGAACAATACACAGGATCAACAACACTAACAGCTGGTTCTCTGAGAAAATCAACAAGATAAACTCCTAGCCAAACTAACTAAAGGACACAAAGACAATATTCAAATTAACAAAGTCAGAGATAAAAAGGAAGACATAACAGAAACTGAGGAAATTAAAATTAGATCCTACTACAAAAGCCTATACACAACAGAACTTGAAAATCTAGATAAAATGGATGATTTTCTAGACAGATACCACATACCAGAGGTAAACCAAAAGCAGGTAAACTATCTAAACAGTCCCATATCTCCTAAGAAAATAGAACAATTCTTTAAAAAACTTTCCAAAAAAAAAAAAAACAGGGCCACATGCCTTTAGTGCAGAATTCTACAAGACCTTTAAAGAAGAACTAATACAAGTATTCCTCAATATATTCCATAAAATAGGAACAAAATGAATACTACCTAATTCATTCTATCAAGCATTGATTACTCTGATACCTAAACCACACAAAACCCCTCAAAAAAGAAATAGAATCTCAGACCAATTTCACTTATGAATACTAGTTCAAAAATAGTAAAATTCTTGCAAACATAATTCAAAAACACATCAAAACCATCATTCACCATGATCAAGTAGGCTTCATCCTAGGGAGGCAAGGATGGTTCAATATATAAAAATTCTTCAACATAATCGACTATATAAACAAATTCAAAGCGAAAGGTTACATAATCATCTCATTAGATGCTGAAAAAGCATTTGACAAAATACAACACCTCTTCATGTTAAAAGTATTAGAGATCAGGAATTCAAGGCCCATACTTAAACATAATAAAAGCAATATACAGCAAACCAATAACCAATACCAAATTAAATGGATAGATACTTGAAGCAATCCTACTAAAATCAGGACTGCCCACTCTCCATGTATCTATTCAATATAGTACTTGAAGTTCTAGTTATAGCAATAAGACAACAAAAAAGTGATCAATGGGATACAAACTGGCAAAAAGAAGTCAAGGTATCACTATTTGCAGATGATATGATAGTATGTATGAGGTACCTCCAAAATTCTACCAGGAAACTTCTACAGTTGATAAACAACTTCAACGAAGTGGCTGTATATAAAATTAATTCAAACAAATCAGAAGCCTCCCTTTATATAAATGATAATCATGCAGAGAAAGAAATATGGAAACAATATCCTCCACAACAGTCTCAAATAATATAAAATATCTTGGGGTAACTCTAACCAATCAAGAGAAAGATCTATATAACAAGAACTTCAAGTTTCTCAAGAAAGAAATTGTAGAAGACCTCAGAAAATGGAGAGCTCTCCCATGCTCATGGATTGGTAGGATTAACATCGTAAAAATGGTTCTCCTACCAAAAGCAATCCCCATTGAAATTCCAACCCAATTCTTCACAGACATGGAAAGAGCAATTTTCAATTTCATATGGAAAAAGAAAAAAAAAAAACGCGTGATAGTAAAAAGCAATCCTTAACCACAAAAGAACTTCTGAGAGAATCACCATCCCTCACTTCAAGCTGTACTATGGAGTAATATAATACAACCTGCATGGTATTGGAACAGAGCCAGACAGATTGATCAATGGAATAGAATTGAGAACACAGAAATAAAACCCACACACTTATGGAAACTTGATCTTTGACAAAGAAGCCAAGCATATACAATGGGAAAAAAGCATCTTCAATAGTATGCTGCTGGTCTAACTGGCAATCAATATGTAGAAAAATGAAAATAGATCCTTTTTGTCACCTTGTACAGTGCTCAAGTCCCAGTGGATCAAGGACCTCAACGTAAAATCAGATTCACTGAATTGAATAGAAAAGAAAATGGGAAAGATCCTTGAATTCATTGAATTCATTCAATTGGGTGAGAGGTGGGGTATTTCCTAAACAGAACTCCAACGACTGAGGCTCTAAGATCAAGAAATGATTAATGAGGCCTCAAGAAACTGAAAAGCTTTTCAGCTTTTCAGAGGCAAAGGAAATAGTCAATAGGACAAATCTGCAGATTGGGAAAAATAAAACTTCACAAATCTCACATCTGGTTGGAGCTAAAATCCAAAATATATAAAGAACTCACGAAGCTAAACTCCACAAAAACCAAACAACCCAATCAAAAAATGAAGTATAGAACTAAAGAGAGGATTCACAACAGAGGAATCTCAAATGGCAGAGAAATACCTAAAGAAATGTCCCCAATTCATTACTCATTAGGGAAATGCAAATCAAAACAACCCTAAGATTCCACATTACTCAAATCAGAATGGCTAATGTCAAAAACTCAGGTAATAGCACGTGTTGGGAAGAACATGGAGATAGAAAAACACTCCTCCATTTCTGGTGGGACTGCAAACTGGTACAACCAGTCTGGAAATCAATTTGGAGGTTCCAGAGAAAATTGGAAGTAGTTCTCTCTGAAGATCCAGCTATACCACTCTTGGCATATACCCAAAAGATGCTCCACCATGACATAGGGGCACATGTTCCACCATGTTCATAGCAGCCTTATCTGTGATAGCCAGAAGCTGCAAACAACCCAGATACCCCACAATGAAAGAATGGATACAGAAAATGTGGTTCATTTACACACTGGAATACTATTTAGCTGTTAAAAACAAGAACAATATGAATTTTGCAGGCAACTAGATGGATCTAGAAAATATCCTGTGTGAGGTAACTCAGACTGACAAGGACATGCATACTATTTACTCACTAACAAGTGGATATTAGCCAAAAACTTATAGAATTCTAGGATATAATCCACAAAACTCAAGAAGGTTAGCAAGTTGAAGGGCCCAAGTGAGTATGTTCCAATCCCACTTGGGAGAGAGAAGAAGGCAATCAAGGGAGGCAGGGCAAGGAAGTGACCTACATGGGCAAGAAGGGGAGGGGGAAAGGGGAACATGATCAGTTATTAGAGAAGCTCTGAAGGCCAGCAGAATAAATAGAAATATGAAACATGGGGGTCAGGTGAGAAGTGCGGGGAACCTCTAGAAAGTACCAGAGACCTGGGAGGTGAAACACTCTCAGTACAGAAAGGGAGGGACTTTAGATGAAATGCCCAAAAGTGGGGAGAGGGAACTTGTAGAGTCTGCCTCCAATAGAAAGACAGGGCAGCAAGTGGAGGGATGGCCATCCCACAGTCAAAAACTCTGACCCAGAATTGTTGCTGTCTTAAAGAACAATAGGGACAAAAAATGGTGAAGAGACTGAGGGAAAGGCAGTCCAGTGACTTCGGATTCATTTCAAGGGGAGGCTTGAAATCTGGACACTATTACTGAGGCTATGGTGTACTTACAGACAGGAGCCTAGAATGACCATCCTCTGAGAGGCCGAAAAGCAGCTGACTGAGACAGACACAGATACTTACACCCAACTATTGATCTGAAGTCAGGGACCCCTGGGGTTGAATTAGTGGAAGGCTGGAAGAAGCTGAGGAGGAGAGTGACCCTGTGGGAAGACCAGCAGTCTCAACTAACCCAGACCTCTGAGATATCTCAGACACTGACCCACCAACCAGGCAGCATACATGAGCTGGTCCAAGACCCCCTGGCATATATACAACAGAGTACTGCCTGGTCTGTCTTCAGAGTAGTCTAACAGTGGATAGACTTGAGGACCCAGGGAGTGGAGAGGCCTGGCAGGGGGCAGGGAGTCAGCAGGCATCCTCTTGGAGACAGGGGGAAAAGAAATGAAATGTGAAGTTCTGTGAGGGCAGACCAGGAGGGAGGCAACAACTGGATTGTTAAAAAAAAAAGGAATAATAAATATATATTATGTATTTAATATTTAACATATATTTAAAAGATTATTTTTAAAAAGAATTGCAGTGATTTGGACCTAAGTTAAGTATTTTAGCAGGGTGGAGATAACCATGCCTTTAATCCCAGCAGAGACAAACTGATCTCTATAATTAGTTGTTTTCCAAACTACAGAGTTACAGTAAACAAGGCAATAGACCCACACATAATCCTGGGACAAAACTCACATACAACTCCTAATTTATATGTTTGCACACTAGATATATCACATACCACATTTACAGATTACTATAAAAACCCTCTATGGGGTTACTAGGAAGTCAGCTACTTTCCAATGGGAAAATGAATGAAGAGCAGCTTCTGTGACTGCCTGTAAAGTCATCTCCATGCATGCAGCCCTGACCAATATTGAACCAGATGATACCCTAGTTATGGATATAGTATTTATTGGTGAATTTGTGACTGGGGACTCTTTATAAACCAAAAAGGAGTCTACCAGCATTTGCCTGTTGGCTTCTATTGCAAACACTTTTCTTATGTGGAGAATAAAAATTCTCCCTTTGAGAAACAAATCTGGACATTTTATGAGGCATTGGAAACCTTATGCTCAGTATTTTGTCAACCATCCTATGGTCAAAAGGTTGCCCCTTAAAATGACGGATTGGATCCTTTCAAGGGCAGAGACCCTAGCAGGCTTAGCCATGGAAGGAAATGTATTACAGTGGAACAGGTACATATCCTAATTCCTTAGTGATCAGAATATGATAGCAAAGGGGTTTGGGCCTTTCTGCCATGAGAAAATAGCTCAGTTGCCTGTAATCCCCATCGCTAAGCCATTCAGCCTTACCAGAAAAGAGGCACCTATTGAACTCTGGGGACCAATGGATTTAAAAATAAAGCTGGATTTAAGTTAGGAGCATGGCTTTCTCTGTCTCTAAATCCATACATGCTTGTTAAAGGAAAATCCAAGACCATTGTCTCATATCAGAAGTACCACCTGGTATGGGACACAGTTAAACAAAAAATAAGGGACTAGATTATTTCCACTAATTCCATAATGTTTTGGTTTTCATTTGACTCTCTAAACTTTTCTTAATACATACATATTATCTCAAAATCTTTGATATATATATATATATATATAATATGTATGTATGTGCTTTCTGTCATATATATATGTATATATATGTCTTTCATATATACATGTGTGTATATATATGTATATATACATATAAAAATATATATGTGTGTATGTGTGTATATGCCTTTCTATATGTGCTAGAAATGCTAAAGAGTACTAACTAATTTTCAAAATAAGCTTTATCTAGCTTCCTGTATGTGTTTTCAGGTTTGAGTCTGAACCAGATATCTACAAACAAAGTTTTTGTACCTTGGGCATACTTAATAGACTGTGATCCTCAAAACTTTCTGAGATCTACTTAATATTCCATTTAAAATATTTAAGTTTTCTATCATCCCTAACAGTAACTTTCGAGGTCTGAGAAAAGATAATGGGGCCCTTTACTGATGAATCCAACTAGATTGTAGTAACACTAGCTAGCCACTAGAAAAAAAACTGCCCCGTGCCTATTCTGCCAGTAGATTCTTCACAAACAGGTGACACCTTTGGGTTGACTTCTGTGTTCTTCCTAGCTAGGATTGTGACTAAGCTTACAATCATCCAAAAATCAGCTTTGAACTAAAAACTGCTCAGGAAATTCAAATTCCTGAGCTCATAGAAGACTGAGAAGAAAATTTTACAAAACTTTGAACTCAAAAATGTTTCATCCTAAGACTATCAAATACAACCAAGCTGGACCTCATGGAAAGCTTGGGGAAAAAGACTTCATTACTGTAAATGTTCAGGCCTGCTCCTTTTGACACAAATGTAGCCATTCTGTATTCAGTCTCCATTTTGTTCATAAGGTGAAATTAAGTTCAGATTCTCAGACTCTACTTCCCAATGTAATTATCCATAGCTGACACTAAAGAATGCTACAAATAAGCCAAAAGGTTATGGTTAAATCACTTGTACTCTGTTGTCTCAATGTTTTGAAATTCTCTCTTCACCACCTGTTGTCCACCCTTCCTACCTCACTCAGGACCAGTCAGTTTAAAGGTTAGCTGATAATACTTGGCCCAGCTAGACAAAAATGCTGTGCCACCCACTGTATGGCAATTCGCAGACCACAACAGTAAATAATTTTACTGTATTAGAGTTAAAAATCTTTTCTTCTTTGTGAGAGAAAAAGGGGAAATATTTCAGGATGCTTGATCACACTGTGAATCCTGAGATTGTGTTATTTACTCAAAAAACCTGTTTCTAGTTGTGGTCTGACTCAGCCATAGCACACACCTTTAATCCAAGAGTTTTCTATTTACTGTAAACAAGAGTTTAAAAAGTCAACCATGGGCCAAGAGACAAAGCAGGCAACCAGTTCACAGGGACTAAACATAGGAAAAAACAGAAAGTAAGAGGGAGTCTGTAAGGATAGAGAGATGCGCAGGAAGTAGAAGAGAGGGAAATTCAGTTTGAGGTGTTTCTGAGATGTAGAGAAGGAGAAATTCCTTCTGGGCTATTGATTGATAAGAAGGGTAAGCTGGACGCTTTCTCTGCCTCTCTGAGCTAGCAGAGTTTCATCCCAGCATCTGGTTTCCGAGTTAAATTGAATGTTTGAAATTTGCTTAAAATGGAAAGAAAGAAAGAAAGAAAGAAAGAAAGAAAGAAAGAAAGAAAGAA
>JADRCD010235073.1:3249-17579 GCA_019843815.1 Montemys delectorum
CACACATACATACACACATATACACACACATGTACACACACATATACACACACACATACACACACACATATATGCACCTTCCCCAGGTCTGCATTACACACATACACCATAGCACAGCTTCAGAAATACACCCCTCAGATCACTTACTTCAGGGACAATGGCTGACCAGCAGTGCCAGCTGTCCACCCCATCACTCGGAAACCCTTCTTTCCTTCAGCTGCTGCCAGTCAATGCCTGAGTTCAGCAACTGTTGCTCTCTCACTTATTCATGGCCCAAAAATATTACATAAAAATCTAGGAACAATTCCCAAGGGGCTGGCTACATTTATCACAGCACACAGTTATAACAGTTGCATTTTATTATTGCTGATCTCTCACTGGACCTAATCATACGTGAACTTTATCACAGGTCTTTCTGTATTGGGAGAAAATGTGGAATTTAAGGTTTAGTGTCTTCACATTTCAGATCTCCACCTCCATCTTAAAATTCATCCTTCAATGAAGGTAACTCCCCTACGGCTGCTCCATTGCTGTGTGGGAGTTGGGGTTGGAGGGAAATTCTTTAGGTCAGTTAAATCCAAATGCCATTTGTTTGAGCAAAACAATGTATGATTCACTTGTCTAAAACTAGGGCAGGTCTGGGGACTTCAATAAGATCAGACAGCCCTTGGAGGAACACAACAATCGAGCCACTGAACATGACCCAACTGGTCAACCAGCCAGTTAGTGCAGTCTAATTTGTTAAATGTTGACAGTCCAATAGGTTCTGTGGCCACAAAGATCTCCAAATGCATCCTGGCCTGGTATTAATATTAAACTATATTGGTTTGACTTGTCAGCCCAGAGCAGAAAGTCAGTCCACGCTATGGCCTCCTACAAAACTTAACGCTATCAACTTTGAAGCCAGAGTCACCATCAGCCTCGTAGGAATGGTCTTAAAGTTGAGCTTCAGGGATTTGGGGTAAAACTCAGCAGGCAGATGGCCTGTCTGGTGTGTACAAAGTTCTGGGTTCTGTCACCAGCACCACATAGGCCAGATATGTAAGCCACACCTGTAATTCGAGCACTCAGGAAGTGGAAACAAAGGGATCAGAAATCGGGGTCATCATCAGCTACATAGTACTACATGAGACCCTGACGCAAAAATAAACAAACAAACAAATAAATAAATCTTAAATTAAATATTGAATGAACACTCGATACTTCAGAATATGGAGGGAGGACTGTCAACATTTTCCAAAGTTAGTTGACATTTGGATCTTGTACTTGCCAATGTGGAGAGTCTGCTTCATGTTAAAAAAAATAATAATAATAGTTATAATAATGATAATGATAATAAGTGTTTTAGAACCATTTAAGAAGCTAGTGGAAGCCCTGTCTTAGTGAAATTCACCCAATCCAGCAGCAACTTTTCAAATAAAGTTTTCTAACACGATACAATCTCAAGATGATTGCTATTTGAAGCTGAGGAGTCGTGAGGAAACAGTAAAAGCCTGAGCACTGGCTGCCTCTGTAGACACTGTTTTACTCTTCCTGTAGTTACTCAAAGGAAACATAACTACAGTTCTGCAGGTCCCAAGTCCAAAAACAGTTTCGCTTTGCTGAATCCAAAGTGTCAGTAGGCCTGGGATTTCTGGTGACTCTAGGGGAAACCCCATTTCCTTCCCCTTTCCATTTCCCCTGGCTATAGCCTTTATCTTTCTCCTCCCTTATCTCCTCCACCACACCACCCTTTTTAAGCAGAGGTCTCACTACCTCACTGTGTTTCTCAGACTGGCCTCAAACTCCTGGACTCAAGGTGTCCTCCTGCCTCAGCCTCCAAAATAGCTGAGACTTCAGGAAAACACCACCAAAGGCCAGCATCCACTTTGGTCCTTGAAGACAGATGTGCCAGAAGAAGTCAAGGGTCCCTCACATGTCATGGCTGTGACCCTTCTGTCTCTTCCTCTTTCCCATTTTAGGGCCCTGGTCAGGGCTTGTCCAGTATCATTTAAGATACTCTGATTAGCAGTGATAAACCCACTAGCATCCAACACCTTCCCAGGTTCCAGGGATTAGAAAGAGGCCATCGCATGAGGCCATACTCTATCTGCCACATACAACAGTCTCCGACACTATTTAGAATTAACCACCAAGCCCTGTTCAGCATATTCCAAGGAATATTTCCTCCCTGGAGAACACCCTGGGTTTCCTCTTCCTTTTACATTTTCCTTTGCAAATCATCTCCACACAATGAAATCCTCACTGAAGAACAAGTTCCACTCATGGTCGTCACAAGCACTGGGCAATCAATACACTATCCAAAGGCACTTGGAAAGGCTTGGGCTAGAAAGGTGAGGGCTGAAGTCCTCCACATTCAGCTCTCCACACTCATCCCTGTGTTTCTGCCAGCAGAGGGGAAGGGATCATGCTCAAAGGAAAATAGGCTTTTTTTTTTTTTTTTTTTTTTTTTTGTCTTTCCAAGACAGGATTTCTCTCTGATTTCTCCCTGGCTGTCCTGGAACTCACTCTTTAGACCAGGCTGGCTTCAAATTCAGAAATCCACCTGCCTCTGCCTTCCAAGTGCTGGGATTAGAGACGTGTGCCACCACTGCCCGGTGGCTTTTTCTAACACATTTGGCCAGGAGTGAGAAACAGAATACTTCAAGCTTTTCCCCTTACCACACCATGCTCTAACTCACTGGGTTCCAAGCTTCTCACATATTATAATACCTTATACATATTTGCTATTATAATACTTGTCAAAACGTATCAGCTTCGATGCCCTCTTGGTTGCCTGGGGAGTTGTGTAAAAATGTTGCCATGTGTATTTAAATAAGCTTCTATTATTAGCACTTGTCAGATTGTTCCCATTTCTCTGCATCAAATGGTTCACTATTTCTCCAACAAGGCTACAGAGCACCATCTGTGTATATGGCCCCGTGATAGGTGTTAGGCACAAATGCATCGGAGGAAGCAAACAGTGAGGGCTTGCATCCATCACCTACAGGGTACAAATCTGCTCCTCAAACGAGTGTAATCTAGCACTGCTCTATCGGCAGCTGCTGCTCGAATCAGGAAATTCTGAAAGAAAAGAAAAAAAAAAGAGAACTTGGGGAAAGATGGTAATTCAACTTGGTAATTTAAGATTTATTTTTACTTTTTAAATTATGTGTCCATAGTAGGTGAGTGCAGGTGCCTGAGGAGTCCAGAAGACAGCAACAGATCCCTTGGAACAGGAGTTAGGAGTTTCAGGAACTGAACTCAAGTCCTCTCCTCTGCAAGTGCAGTATGTGTCCTTAACTACTGAGCCATCTCTCCAGCCCCAACTTGGTGAATTTTATTAGCAAATTCAACACAGTATACAAAATGCAGTGGTTTTGAAGCGCTAGTGTCCTTCAGACCCAGGCTCCTGGTTATCCTCGCTGTATCTTGAAGATTTCTTCCCTTGTGTGATGGGAGCAAATTCTTAGAGTGGGCTTGTGAGGACCTGGCAAGTCAGACCTACCAGCAAGGCTCTGATGCTGAGTCAAGGAGGGGCTCGGAGGGGCTGCTTCTCTTCCATCTCTTTGAGAGCGACAAGCCATGAACATCCTTTCTGGAACCAAATAGGCTCCTTCAAGGCAAGGTGATGTTTCCCAGGGTTCACATGATAACCAGAGTTCCCAGGAGTGGACACTGTGTGGAGGATTAGGGGGAATTAAGGAGAAATCCAGAGATGGTTCTGTGGGTAAAAAACCTGATGACCCTGAGTTTCAACCTCGATTCCACAGCCAGATGGGGTGTCTCGTTTCTGTAATGCCATTGCTCCTGAAGACTGAAAGAGGAGACAGGAGAATCTCTGGAAAGTCATGGGCCAGCTATGAGTTTCAGTAAGAACATGGCCACCAGAGTAACAGAAATAAGAGATACCCTGCCTCAACAAAGTAGAAGGAGAAAAGGGACTCCTTAAAGTTGCCCTTTGACCTTCCAATGCCTGCCATTTGTGGGACTACAGACACACACACACACACACACACACACACACACCTACCATATATACACATCATACATACCACACACACAGACACCACACACATCATACATGCCACAAACAGCACACACACACACACACACACACACCACATACAAACATAGCATAACACACATATCATACACACACATCAAACACACCACACACGCACAAATAAAATAAAAGTATATTTTAAAGAAAAGAAAAAGAAATCTGGGAGACATCAGCCAGCAAACCACTGAGAGGATATAGGGAAAGGTCATGGGTGCCTACAACTGCTTCTTGACCTATAGTCAGGAGTTTCAAGGAGGAACTTGACTGCTCAATACAAGAATCATTGGAATTAGAGCTGATTGGTCTGATGCAGGTCATCATTTGGGTGTGGAATTGATGGGGCCTGTGATGGGAAATCATTGTTGTCAACTTGACTGGACTGCAAACAAGATATGACAGACAGACACACACCTCCGGGTGTGCCTGTGAAGGCAGTTCCAGAGAGCAGTTAACTGAGGGGGAATTTCACCTTAAATGTGGGTGGTGTGCAGGAGCTGGAGGGAGAGAATGAAGGAGGAAAGGCTGCAAAGGCATTTCCCTTCCTCTGCTTCCTGATTGCCTATGACACCAGCAGTTCGGCTCTGCCACTTGCAGCGTTCCCTTCTCTTGACCTTCTGAAGCCCCAAGGCAAAATAAATCTTTCCTCTGTTCTCTGTCAGGTATGTCATCGTAATTAAGCAAAAGCTAGTAAAAAGTAACCAGTACTGGGCTTTGGCTGGATTTTGTGGGAGGTTTTTCAAGCTACAGGAGAGAGGTGACCTTGGGCCCGTTCTTGCGTGGGTCTTCATAGGCTGTACTATTATCCATCACCAGGGGGCACATAAAAAAAAACTCACTTATTTTATGTATGTGAATATTTTGCCAGAATGCATGTGTGTGCACCATAAGCATGTCTGGTGCACACAGAGGTCCAAAGAGGGTGTCCTATTCCTAGAATAAGCACTAGCCAGCTAGCCACAGTCACTGCTGTGTTCCCTCCTATGGCAGAATCCTCCTGTTACGTGTAACAGCCAGCAGCAGCAGCTAAACCACAGCAAATGGAACAAGTTCAAGGAAACAGCCTGCAAACTTGAGTGTATTGAGGATGTTTGAGTCATAAATGAAATGGGCCCAGTCATACAAAGTCATACGAAAGTGAACTACTTATTCACAGCAGGCACAGCTGACTGATGGAGCAGCATCCGTTGGCTGAGCCCACCCACTCAGAGGACCAGAAACACATGTGACCAATCCCGGTGGCCCATTTCTATTAGGGGCATGGCCAAAGGAGCATGACCCTAACTGAAAGCCTTTGAAGCTGTTGACTGGGCAAACATCATTCTCTTCCTGGAATAATTGGAGGTGGGGTGCAGCATCTGCCAGAGAGGGCAAAACTGGGTCCAGTGTTCTCAGCAGGGGGTAGTGCAAACATTTCCTCCAACTGTAGATACTGAAGAACTAGCTTTTTGTTTGCAGCTGTATGGTCCCTGCAAGATCGTGGCAGGTATGCATGGGCAGGAAAAACATGGTTTCCCCTCCCGACATGATGGGTATTGAGGGCACGGGCCAGGAGACAGCCCTTACTGTCAACCAGGATTGTCTGCTGCAGCACTGCACCAATCTCTGTGGCTTCCTACAGAAGCGAACTCCTTGTCTGAGAGGTTCATCTATAAAGAATCAAACTTAAGCAAGTTGACCCTCTGTCTTAGTACCCAGTAATAGAACAGGCATTTTTTTAAAAAATTAATTTTGGAAAAGAAAAAAAAATGCCATTACATTTTAAAACAAAATAGTCATTCAAATGTCTAAAGTGCCCAGGCGTGGTGATAAACACCTTTAATCCTAGCACTCAGGAAGCAGCAGCAAGAGAATTTCTATGAGTTCAAGGCCAGCCTGGTCTACAATGTGAGTTCCAGGAAAGCCAAGGACTCTACGTAGAGAGATCCTGTCTCAAAAAACAAACAGCCAAAAAATTCTCTACATAATCATAATCAGAGTGGTGGTAACTGATATTTTTAAGGTAGGGCTAGGGAGATGCTCAGGGGTCAAAGGTCAAAGCTGTTTCTCCAGAGGACCTGAGTTTGGATCCCAGCTCCACATCACTCTGCTCAGCTCCAGAGGATCTGATGCCCTCTTCTGCCTTCCGAGGGAGTCCAAACTCTTGCGTACCTACTTTACACATATGCATAACTTTAACAATAAAATAAATGAATACATATGATAGGCACTATAGAATTGCCCAGAATCCAACCGCAGAGTGGAGGAGGTAAAAGTATAAATGATTGAACTGGGCAAGATTGTGCACATCAATAGTCCCAGCACCTGTGGGGCACAGGTAGGACATCCTGCTTTATCTGGCTTACATAGTGACCCTCAGCCTCAAAAGAGAAGAAAAGAAAATCTAAAGGGGGCAGCTGGAGTAAGAGTCTCTTAACAACCATCCTGTAGACTTGCCAGAAGAAGATGGAAGGAAGGTTGAAAATCCTCCTACCCACTTCTAATCCACTAGCAGATTTTCTTGCCTAGCCCTTCAAAATGCACTCCAAGTTGGACAAGTCCTTCCCACCTTAGCTGCCGCTCTGATGTCAGCCGTCACCATCTCTGCCGTCTGTGTGATTACCAGCCCCTTACAGTCTAGGGTCCCCACAGAGGCCAACGTGGCCGCTTAGAAACACAATTCCAGTCATAACTCTCTCCTCTAAAATTGTTCTCACAACGTTAGAACAAAATCTGGGTCTATTTATAATATATACTACATATAGTGTATAATATATAATTGATATATAGTAGGAACTGATGAGGTGGCTCAGCTGTTAAAAGTAATAGCTACTCTTCCTGTCTTAGTTAAGGTTTTTACTGCTGTGAACAGACACAATGACCAAGGCAAGTCTTATAAAGGATGACAAATATTTGGGGCTGGTTTAAAGGTTCAGAGGTTCAGTCCATTATCATCAAGGAGGGAACATGGCAGCATCCAGGCAGGCATGGTACAGGAGGAACTGAGAGTTCTACATCTTCATCTGAAGGCTGCTAGCAGAATATTGGCTTCCAGGCATCTAGGGTAAGGATCTTAAAGCCCCCACCCACGGTGACACACCTACTCCAACAAGACCACACCTTCTAATAGTGCCACTCCCTGGGCCAAGCATATACAAACCATAACTTGATTGTCTACTTGGTTGAATTGAGAGCTGCTATAGTGTATCCATAAAGGTGAATCCAGATGATTAAGTTAGAAGGCTCTGGCCTAATGAATGGTTTAATCCACTGTTGAATTGAAAATTGGGATGAAGCCAGGCAGTGGTGGCACATGCCTTTAATCCTAGCACTTGGGAGGCAGAAGCAGGCAGATTTCTGAGTTCAAGGCTGGCCTGGTCTACAGAGTGAGTTCCAGGACAGCCAGGGCCACACAGAGAAACCCTGTCTCAAAAACCCAAAAATAAAATAAAATAAAATAAAAAATAAAAGAAAGAAAGAAAGAAAACTGGGATGAACTTAGGAACCATTGAAACTGGAAGTCAGGGAGTGGTTGGAAGAAGTTACACACTGAGGACATGTCATAGGGGACTTGGTGTTACCTTAGCCCCTTCCTATCGCTGTTCTACTCTGAACACTGTCTGCTATGATGTGACATAATCTGGCAAGTTCTTCCTGCTGTAGTGGACTGAAACTGTGAGTTAAATAAACCATTCCTCCTTTACATTATTTTGCTGAGGTATCTGGCCACAGCTAGGCAAAAGTAACTAATACACTATACTGTCCAGCTCCATCCCGGTCCGACTGAGGCAAGCACTCCCACACCTCTGGTCTAGCCCACTGGAGCTCAGCTCTAGTGCTCTGACTTCCGGGCTTCTCCACCAACCAGCACCAACTTCCGGGCTCCTCCGCCAGCCAGCACGGACTCTCCAGCTTTGGTATACACCATTGGCTTTCCTCTGCTGGAGGAAATAGCCTCCACATCACCCACACAACTTCCCTCACGTCACGTACCCCCTCACCAGAGAAGACCTTCCTGTCTTTGTGTGAACAGTCCATTCCAGGCTCTATCGCTGGCGTTAGGAATCAGAAAAGACAGAATGGCCTCTTAAGTAAATGCTGTTGACCTAAATGGTTACCCATAGAAGAAAATATCAGAGTCTCCTGAGCCACAGTTAGTAAATACAAAAGTTAATCTCTCATAAGTTCGAGTGAAATTTCTAAATTTTAAAAGAAAATGGGGAGGGGAGACCAGGACACTGCTTAGCAGTAAAGTGCTGCCCAAGGCCCCAGCTTCCGTTTCCAGCGCAGTATAAATCAGGCTCCACAGTACACACCTATAATCCTGGGTCGGGAGACCTCAACATCATCCTGGGCTACACAAGACCCTGTCTACAAAGATTTAAAGAAAGAAATGGCTTTCTAAAACATCACTGAAGGAAAAAAAATTAACTCAGAACAATACTGACTATAGAAATAAAGATTAGAAATATGATTTGTGTGTGAAATAAAATGCTTATTCCAAAATATATGCCACAAGGAAAAGAAAAAAGAAGCCAGGTGGATTAACTTTTTTACAGTTTCATACATGAGTACTGTTTTTACATCATCTCCCTCCCCTTTCTCTCCAGCTCTTCCTGTGTCCACTCCACTCCTTCACAAATTCATGACTTCTTCATTGGCATTTTTATACATACATCACACACACACTCATGCACACATCTATGTGTATAACAATACTAATATACATTTCTCTCTCTCTCTCTCTCTCTCTGTGTGTGTGTGTGTGTGTGTGTGTGTGTGTGTGTGTGTGTTTTCACAAGCTACTGAGCCCATTCAGTGTTCTCCTGGCTAGCAGCAGACTTCCTGGTCCTCTGGCTCTTACAAATTAGCCACATTTTAAAGAAAGGTATAACTCACAAAAGTTTAGCTTTTCGTATCTGAGTAAAATAATAAACAAAGGTATGTGCCTCGTAAAACAGGAACCCAAGTTACAACATGACCCGGCACACAAAGCGTGCATTCACTAACTCGAAGAAAATTCGCTTTAAACAATAAGATCCTACTTTGCACAGGCTTTCCAAAAATTAAAGTCTGACAGCTTCAAGAATCAAACAAAGCCGTGAAGTGCTACAGTCGCTCCTGGGAGGAAGTGGCATTGAACCAGAGACCTGAAAACTGAGAAGCCTTCAATTTGAGAAGCTAGGGGGAAGAACTTCCAAGAAGCTTTGGAGGAACCAAAAGAAGAGCCAAGCGGCTAACCAGCCACAAGAAACAAAGTGTCTCCCGCCGCAGAACAGAATGAGGTGGGGATGCAGGGTACAGAGAAACTCTGAGAGTGCATGGCATACTCATGACGTACGAAGGGCATTGCTAGCGACATGCCCATCTAAGCATGTCCCTCCCCACTTCCTCATTCTGCATCTCATAGCAGCATCCAGGGGACATGAGACTTGAAGCTTATCCAAATGACCCACAGGCCCTTCCTTACTTTACAAAGAAGACTCCATACCCTTCCGCCTTAAGAATGGAATCCTGTTGTTTGTCGTTGTTTGGATGGAATTGGAAGATGTTGTGCTAAGTGAAATAAGCCAAGCACATACAACGAATGCCACATGTTCTTTCTCGTGCGTGGAAGTTACAAATCCAGCTGAGCGCCATGGTATGCACCTGTAAACCTAGCATTCAGCATTCTGAGGCAGGTGGGTGAAATTTTTGAGGCCAGCCTGCGCTATAAGACTTACACTGAAAAAGAAAAATTAAAGTAGTTACCTGATGGGGAATCATGATTTCTAGAGTCTAGGAAGGGGGATCTCACAAGGCAAAGGGAGACTGGATTTCAGGTTTGATCAATACATGCTGTACGCATATGTTAGACTATGCATACACTGGACTTCACTTATCTGTACAGTTAGTACGTGTTCATCAAAAATAAAATACGTTGGTTTTTTTTTGTTTTATTTTTTTTGTTTTGCTTTTTTACTTCCAGAATCACAAATTCAAAACAGTTAAGCCTGATGCAAGTGAAGGACAAGCACCATTGGCTTCATGGTAAGTCTGTCTCCAGCTCTGCTCATCACAGGTTGCAGTAGTGTTACTTGCCTGTCTACACCACTACACTGGGTGGTCCAGTTGGGGGCAGTTGTGTTTTGCTCCCCACTCAGCACGGTGGGCTAAACTACATGCACAGAGACCACAGCCCCACTAAGCATAAGTAAGGCCTTTGGGACCGGTCTCTCCACTGCTGCCCTTTCTCAGACCCTTGGTCACAGGCCCTGAGCTCAGCAATGCAGAGATGCCAGCATCAACTGCTTCTCACGCCCCCTCTATGTTCCTCTGATGTCTCTCCCATTATCACTCTCCTTGAACCCATCATTGTCTTCTCGCCAGTGTGCTCTGGTACCAGGAATTCTCCCTCACCCCCCAGCATGTCCAAGCCCTGTACTTCCTCAAGAGCCCAAGCCCCAAGCCTCCTCCTTCTCTACCAAGCCCCTCACTACAACGATTGTTATTTGCGCTCCTTAAGCCCCTCTGAGTAAGTCTGCATAAGCTGTCTTGACCCCGCTGCATAGTGACCAGCACCTGTATGGAATACCCAGCACAGAACAGACCAGGAGGGCCCAAAAACCCTTGCAGCAGCTCCAACAGGAACTCCATGGTAGCCTCCAGAGATCAGCCCAGCCAGCCACCCACCTTGGGTTTGATATGTTTGTTGTTTGTGGTGGCTGTTGTTGCTATTGTTGTTTTCGCTCCTGGCTTTGTGTTCAAAGCAGGAAACTCGAGCCCTGTCCCCTTCCAAATTTGGCAAGGAGATGGGATGCTAGGCATTGTGCTTCTATGTTCTTGTTATTCTGAAATTAAAGTATACAAAATATAAGAGAGGAGCACATACAGAGTCATCACTTTCTGGCCTCTTGGCTAAGGGCACACAATAAGATATAATTCTACAAGTACAGATGTCTCTCTCCCAAGGACAAGCTCCTTGGGGAAGGCACTAATGTGTCTCTGTTGCCTCCCACCTTAACCACTAGCTGTATGGAGAGTCTTAACTCTAGGAAGGGCTAAGTGAGAAAATAATCAACTAAATGACTGGTGATCTACCCAAGGGCCTGGTCATTTACTTGTTTCACAATGTTTATTGTGAAACAAATACATTTAAAGTTGAGTGCCGGAAAGCAATAAAAAAGACGTGTTTTCCAGAAAACTGGGGAAGTACTGAGAAAGGGCTTTGGTATAGCCCTGGGACCAGGGGGAAAGCTTTGGGGACATACCACTGAGCTGAGCTGGTGGGGCAAGGTGAAGCTAGGATTATCTCAGGCAGTGACGCCCAAGGCCTACATAGCAGTGTCCTTTGGAATTTGAAACCAGGCTGGAAGAGAAGCACAGAAACACAAAAACTCTCTTACCACCTATCTGTTGCCTGGCCTTTCACCTCCCATGTAGCACACCCTATAACTATCCCCAAGGTTCTAGCCAACAACAAACCAGGAACCTACTGTCTCTGGGTAAATTGTTGAGTTCAAAGGCAGGCACCATGTTCCCATCAATCAGAATCTCCAACAGTGAACGTTGATCCAGCCTACAGTGTGCTGAGACCTCTCTAGCTTTGTGCCCCATTTTGCAGCTTCTTATGCATCATCCTGATACAGGAGGGACCATTGATACAAAGGGTCAATCATTTCATCTACACTCTTAGGAGTTGAGTGCCAGAAAACCATAAACAAGCAAGATATGTTTGTCCAGGAAACTGAGAAAAGTACTGCGAAAGGGCTTTGGTATAGCCCTGGGACCTGGAGGAAAGCTTCAGGATATACCACTGAGTTTCTGGTGGGTCCAAGTGAACCTGAGAACATCCTGATACTCAAGGGGCCAAGAAGTCAAGAACTCATGAGAGTTCGGCTGGTTTGACCACTGAAACAGACCAACCAATCACTTCATCTACACCTTTGAGAACCACAGCATTCTTCTGTTGATTTTTGCTAAGTTATTTAGCTGCTGCTTCCTGTTAGTGCAGAATTTAGCTTCTAAGCGGATCCCTCTGGAGGAAACAGGGCAGAGTTCTGCATGCCTCCTATCAGATAACATCAGCAGCATCTCCTCTTCACCCCCTGTCTTAAACCAGGAAATAGCCAAACACTTCCTTCGCTCAGAACACTCCTGATGGCTTACCTGAAGGCAAATATTGGCTAAGACAGAGATACACAGGAGAATTACGTCAGACCTGGAGCCACTCACCAATGCAAGCCAACTCTGACTCTCACGAGGAGGGTGAGAAAGCTACTTCCCCAAGATGACTCAGTGGTTATATAAAAATATAATATCCATACCTTACTCTCTACTATAAGGCATGACTCTGTTTTTTCTGTTCTTAGAGAGACAGAGATCCCCAAGGATAAGGAGCTGAGACAGCTGATCAAAAGACTAGATAAAGTTTATGTCACAAGGAGACACCCTGCTCTCTACTATTTGGCTTAACATACCGTGAGTTACCATTTAGCTGCCCTATTTTGAAAGAGAACTGGGGGGGGGGGGGGGAATATCTGAGCTGAGAACTAAATGGCAGGCATGGGGAAGAGATCTCTGGCAGATGAGAGATGCAGGAAGAGAGAACTGGTGGAGGGTTTGTTGGCTCGATTTCAGATTCTGGATTATTCTGTAGAGACATGAGGGGCTACAGATGGACTCCTGTGGGTCTGATGTTGTTTCTTGGTCTGGATGGGAGACAAGAAGGAACCAAAGGCAGAGAGACCAATTACGGGACACTATTATGTAGACTGAGCAAGAAGTGCCAAATACTAAAAACACTGAACACCACATAAAGAGCTGTGGGGGAACCCAGAGTGGATTTTAGAAGGCAACAACAGCTGGATTACTCAGTGAGATCTCAGAGGGCAAAGGGTGGGGACAGCCTCCTGAGTTCTGCAGCTGCCATTTTCCAAGGCAGAAGGCAGGAGGAGAAACAGGTTTGGAAAGGAAGTTCATGGCTGCCGTTTCCACACATGCCTTTTGGTCACATTCATAGGACACCCACCTCCGAGGAGCAGATGGGTCTGACACCAGGAAAAAGGGCTCGCCTGGAAACAACACAAACAATTCCCAGGGATACCGCCGTCCCCACTTAGTAAATTTTTTTAAAAGCAGACATTAGAGAGGTAACTTGTTGAAACCTGTAGAGAATGCAGCTGTGGATTTTATCTGCACTGTCCCGTGCCTGGAGAAGGGAAGGAGGCGGCAGTCACTTCCTGGGAGAGGCAGGAAGAGACATGCCTCCAGGGACTTCGGGTTATCAGGAACTCTCCTCTGCAGCAGGCCCACAGTCTCAGAGATAGACCAGAAGGGGGTGGGGGAAGTGAAACGCCAGCTCAAGAGACAAGCTTGAAGCCGAAGCAGGCTTACTGTTTCCTCAGAGGAGACACTTTCCCTCTCCAAGTCTGTAAAACTGTAAAACAAAGCTGCTCAGAGGGGCCCTACGGTTCTATAATGCTAACACACGCAAATAAGAAAATTGTCTCCTTAATTCTTTTGTTTTGTTTTGTTTTGTTTTTGGTGAATGATTTTTCCCCCCTTGCAGAACTGAGTGAGGATGAAACCTGGCCCTTTCTCTAGGCAAGCACTTAACGTAACCCTCAGCCTTGTTTTCTTGAAGTAAACCCAAGTGTTAATGTCTTTTCTGAATACTTTGGTTTTCTTACATATTACATATATTAATTGTAAAAAAAAAAATGGCAGCAAGAAGGAATTCAAAGGAAATAAAAATCACTCCGATAACAACGAGTTAGACATGGCGCCCTAATGTCTTGCTGTGGCTGCCTCCTGTCTTTGCATCCTCTTCCCTGCCCTCTGCAGAGAAACGGGGAATAACATCCAGAATCAAGCATCTCTGCTACCTGTGAGGTGCTGAACTAAATGCTGCACACAGCACCAATCTTCATAACAATACTGCATAGGAGAGAGCCAGGGCTCCATTTAACAAGAACACCAAGCTGGGTGGTGAGCTGGGCTCCCTGTCTTTAATCTCAACACTTGGGGAGGCAGAGGCAGGCCACAGGACCCATAATGAACAGACCAGAATCCCTGAGAGCCAGCTCTGCTCTGTCTTCTTTTGTAACGTCTTCTCACTTCTTTTTTTGTTTTTTTTTTCCAAGACAGGGTTTCTCTGTATAGCCCTGGCTGTCCTGGAACTCACTCTGTAGACCAGGCTGGCCTCGAACTCAGAAATCCGCCTGTCTCTGCCTCCCAAGTGCTGAGATTAAAAGCGTGTGCCACCATCACCCAGCTTCTTTAAAAAAAATTTATTTATTAGTTATTATATCTAAGTACACTGTAGCTG
>JADRCD010235073.1:17679-30094 GCA_019843815.1 Montemys delectorum
AAAAAAAATTTATTTATTAGTTATTATATCTAAGTACACTGTAGCTGTCCTCAGATACACCAGAAGAGGATGTCAGATCTCATTATGGATGGTTGTGAGCCACCATGTGGTTGTTGGGATTTGAACTCAGGTCCTTTGGAAGAGCAGTCGGGGCTCTTAACTACTGAGCCTTCTCTCCAGCCTCTGTTCATGTCATCTTAAACAACTTCTCATTTTCAAATACTTGCATGGCACATTATTACAAATGATGTCAAGCCGTTGCCCACAGAGTCCCTGACTGGTACACATTTGAGATGTTCTCCATGGTCGCCATCTTGAAGAGGGATGTGATTATCTTCCTCCTATGTAATTCTCTCCACTCAGCGGTGGCTATTTCTTTAGAGCCAATTCAGAGAGTTTGAGCATGTTGCCCAAAGGGTCTGTGTGTTCTCGACACGGGTGACATATAGTATCAACACGACCGGATGGACAGTCTTCCTTTTACCATGTATGTGTTCCATTTGTTTGCAACCCTACTGAAAATGAGAATTACCTTACTTGTGTTAATAGTCAGTGAAGTTAGGAATGAAAATTTTGATTTCTAGACTCAATAAAGAGTTTTTTTTTAAAAAATAATTTTTTATTTCCTGTAGAAGTGAAATTTTTTTTTTAAATCATTTACCATTTCATAATTCGTTTTAATAAGCATTTACACACAATCCTTGAGGGACTTGAGAATTAAAGGGATGTGATCTGAGAGAAAGATAATTACTTTCATTCATCTAACAACAACAACAACAAAACAGCTGCCTAACGCTCACAGGGAACGTTCTAGCCCTTTCAGGTATTAAAATCAGTATAAACAAACAAATGCTGAACACTCCACTGTACTGAGCACTTACTCTAAACACCAGAGGAACTGCAAAAGGAGACACAATGTCTATGCTCCAAGAACTTAAAAGAGAGTTGGGAAAGAAAACAAAGCACCAAGGTGTATTAACTTCATCGCCCTCTCATCCCGCCTTCCACAGATGGGGGTTTCCACCTCCTCTATGGCCTGGTTGGACCAACCTTAAACCACTCTTGTTATCCACTCACCTCTGTTCACATCACCTGGGAGCTCAGGGGCAGGGATGGAGCCTTACTCACAGACATGACACATCGTGTCCATGAGTAGTTTCACGATGCCTTCCTAATTACTCAGGGATGTTCATGTGGGACAAGTTGCCAAGTCCTCAGCCCACTCCCTGCCGCCCACTCCCATCTTAGTTCACCGTGCACCTGAGAGTTCCAGGAGCACAGGCCGAGTACTCAGACATTATGACAGCAGCAGACATCAAACTACTACCAACAGCATTCCCTTCAGTTTGGCTGAACCCTTTACCCTGCAGACTTGGGGGACTTCCATCTGACAGCTGTTGATGCCGCAGATTCTAGAGGATTAAGAGTTTTGATTTTTTTACTGTTTCTTATCTCTCACTGGTGTCCACAGCTCCCTGCCCTCTGGGATTCCTAGAACTCCTGACCATCACAAGAGAGCTTATAGGAAGGGAGCCCTCGGACCAAATCCACTTCACCACCTTCAAGCATAGTCCTGTGCTCTCCTTTTCCCTGCTCAACTTATCCAGTTTTCTCACCACTCTGTTCCTCTGTTCCCCCAGAGTGACTGTGGCCCAGCCAATTCGAGGTCTCCTTTCCTTTTCTCAAAAACAAGTCCCACATCACCACAGACTGTCCCCCAAATTTCCCCTTAAGTACTTACTAATGCATCGCCTCTAGGACCAGCCCACTGAACACTTACTTAATTCAAAGTCAGTGAGCATACCACTGCTCATATACGAACAGGGCGATGGGGGGATGGGGGGATGAGGTCAGGGAAGGGTGGAAGGACTCGCCACTCCTGCCAGATTTGAACCTGACTTAAAAGTATAAATGAAGGGGTAGAAAGACGGCTCACATGGTGGCTCAGAACCCACTGAGACGCCAGTTCCAGAGGGTCTGACACCTGCTTCTGGCCTCCAAGGGCACTGCACACATGGACATGGGCATACATGTAGGTAAAGCACCTATACACATAAAACAAAACAAAACAAAACAAAACAAAAAAACTCTTTTAGGGTAAATATGATTGAGAACTAAATAATACCGTGAATGGGTTTGTTCCATTGTCTCTTCCTTTCCTTCTCTCTTCCACCTACTTCTGAGAGGCATGTATGCAGAGGCAAGGCACCGATCCCTGTTGACAAAATATTGCGCTGAAGGTTGCGAGGTGAGACAGGCAGGTGTATTGCACCTTGTTTGAGGTCCTCTGTGAAAATAACAAAGGGCCTGAGGTTCCAGGCGTACGCATGAGACACGGTGACTTCACCCCTCTCCAGTGCAGTAAAACCTCCCTTCTGGAAAAGCTTGCAGTAGTGAAGGGCCTAAGAGGATTGTGGAAGAGGGAAGACCACCAGAGCAGGAAGCCAGTGCCTAGGGATGTAAAGAGTACACCCCATCCCTTAATGTGTCTCAGAGCAAAATGAAGCTCTCTTACTGATAACTGTCTCACACACCTCCCCCTGGGTGCTAGTGCATATCTTAGCCACCACTGACCACAGCAGCCCTACACTCTGGCACTGAGTCCTGTGACAGCAGTAGGCATTGTGTGTCTTCAGTACTGGTCTAACCCAGGTGAGGCCTGTGTTCTCCCTGCTTGGAATCGCTCTGATCACTTTTCATCCCTTATCTTTCCCTCAGCACTAGAGCATCCCTATCTATTTATTTATTTATTTATTTATTTATTTATTTATTTATCTATCTATCTATTTGGGGGGTTGCTTTTTGTCTTTTTGGAACTCTGTAAACCAGGCTGGCCTTGAACTCACAGAGATCCACCTGTTTCTGCCTCCTGAGAGCTGAGATTAAAGTCATGAGCTTCCGCTGCGACGATTCATGCCTTATCTTTCGACCTCGCCTTCTATATTATTTCCCTGCCATATATCCTAGAGACGTGTTCCAGTTTACAATGCCCAAAAGCAAGTACGAGAGTTGGAGAACTGGCTTAGTGGTTAAGAACACTTACTGCTCTTGCAGAGGCGCCAGGTTTGTTCCCAGCACACGCACATGGTAACTCACACCCATCTGTAAGTCAAGTTCCAGGGGATCCAGTCCTCTCTTCCGTCTCCTGGAGGAAGGCACTCGCTGCACATGCATACGCTCATACTTGAGAATTGTGAGTTTACAGCCAGCCTGGGATAGATAGCAAGGTCCTATCTCAAAGATGATGGATGGACAGACATTCAGATGAAGTGTAAGAACTTATGTGTGTTCCCAAAGAAGGAGGTGGAATGAAGGAAGGGACATTAGGCTGTTAGGGACTGGCCCCAGGGTGACTCTGACCCCAATCATCTGGAAAACTCCCCAAAGCCAATTTCGAACGCTCCAAGGATCAAAGCCTGCTGCTTAAGGTGCTCCATGGGCCAAGGAGTGCTTCTCCAGAGCCTTTAGAAAATTATTCAAGCTCCCGATGGAGCTCCAGTGCAGGGAAGAGATTCCTCATCCTGTGCAGCAGGAGACAAATCACCTTTCGCTGCTTACCCACTATTGTCTTCTTTGTTCTGTAACAGTTTAAAGCCACACAGCCCTTTCCACCTGAGTGATGTTCTCACTTGGAACCCCTCCTGCCTTGGGAGTGTCTCTTGCCCTTCCATTTCTAATTAAACTTCAACACAGTTGGTTGTGGTACCCAACTCTGGAGTCCTCTGGCTTTGTTCTTCATGCAGCCCCTGTGGTTTTCTGTCTGCTCTGTGACACTTTCTCAGCTGCCTCCCTTCCCTGCTAAACCCCACACCTGTTCTCCCCAAGTCTCTGCCTCAGTTTACCACCTCAATCCGCTGCTGTCTGAACTCATAATCACCCCAGGCAAAGCCAACGTCCACCATTGTCAGATCCTGTAGGGAAATTCACTGTAGCTAATAGTATTGTTCACTCTCTTTGTCTTCGAACTGTCCACCCTGTAGTCATGATAATGCTACTCTGTCACTGTGGGTCCTTCTGGGACACTACAATCACCTACTGCTCAGTCATGGGGTTTCCTGTCAATCAGTGCTTATACAACTGGGTTTGTTTGTTTGTTTGTTTGTTTGTTTGTTTCTGGACAACAGCACTCCTTGTTGAAGTTTTCCTTGTCATCTCTAATTCCCAGATTTATCTAGTTTGGACTTTCTTCTTGAATGACACATTTGCATATGCAACTGCACACCTTTGTCATATTTGCCAAGGTCACCTCAAAATGAACTCGCAGTCTCCACCCTGGCCCTAACCCTGCTCCTCCTGGGATCCCCATCTTACTCAATGGCTCCGCTCACTACCCACCTATCCTGGCAAACCAGACACTATGAGTCATTCGGAACTTCACCCTCTGTTTGGCAGTCTACCTCTAAGATCTGCTCTCTGAATAGCCCTATTCTTTTCCATCTGCTCCCAGTCTTAGGCGCTTCCTTGACTGTTGTAATCATTCATCTGGAGAGTTACCGCAACCTCGTAACTAGAGTCCCTGCTTCCAGAGTTACTCCTGTGGTGCCATTCCTTATACACAGTCACTCGAGTGATTATCCGACCCCAGATCTGGATATATCATCTTTTTGCTTTAAAACTCGCTGTTGTCTGTGGATAAGATTCAAAATCTTCAGCATGACCGACAAGGCCTCCCATGACTTGGTCCATCCATTCACCAACAGCAGCACCAGCATCCGTCTCTCTTTGAACATTTACCTGTTACTCAGCCCCTGTTCACACCATGCCATCCCACACCCCACACTTCTCTCTCCAGGAACACTCACCCTTTCTCTCCCATCCTTCAAACCAGCTCTCCTACTGTTTATCTAAAAGGCATCAACGCCCTTCCCAAACACCCCTGAGGCATTCTCCGTTTACCTCTACCTCAGTGATGGCCTGCTATTTTGAAATTACCTCTTGATAGACCCGTGTTACAACATCAAACCAAAAGCTATGGAGGAGGAGCACTTACAAGAGTTGGTTGGTTACAGTGCTTGACATACAGTATGACCTCAAAAATATGAAACTGGGTAATTCTTATGGCAAGGATATGAGGTAGCATTCCACAGGAAGAGACTGGGTCTCTGAGGGTCCGGGTGCTTTCAGGTTTAATCTGAGAAACATGAAGCAGGCACAAAGATAGAAACGAAGGAGGTGTCCCTCCTGACTCAGGAGGTAGTCTCCATGAGGGATCTAAGGGATCTAGGGACGATTCTAGCAAATGAGAAAATAGAAGCTTGTGGCCTTGGCATTGTTGATGACTTTTTTTTTTCTTTTTTCTTTCTTTTTTTAAAGACAGTTTTTTTACACCATGTAGCTCCCAAACAGGCCTGGAACTTGTGATCCTCTTGCCTCAGCCTCTTAAGTGTTGAGTGTAGAAGCATGGGCCACCATTCCCAGCTAACCTTATCATTTCTAGGTAGAGCCCTGAGACATTAAACTCCAAGAGCGGGCCTACGCAGCACCTAACTCTAGATGCTTGTGGCTCAGACACAGTCAGTGTGCCCATGAACATCTACAACTCTGAATCACTTACCTTACCTTACACTCACAACCCTTGCACTTACTCAACCCCTGCAGCTGAGCAGGCAGACATCACCTCTCTGACACAAGCTCCCAGGAGATTCCTCCTTTAGATCATGACAGGGAGTGTCCACGGATTACCCAAGTGGAGAAAAGGTACGGACACATGAACACGTGCAGACCGGAGCTACCCGTCCCTCAGCCTCTACGGAGAAGACTCTGTACCTTTCCTATCTACTTCCCAGCAGGCTCCCCTACAACTGGAGCACAGCGGGAAGACAAGAAAAGGGATGAAGAGGCTGAGACGTGAGACAAACCAAAGAAAGCTGAAGCCCAAGACCTCAGAAAACAATGCAATATTGTGAGGCAGCAGCAAAAGAGAGGGGTAGTTACAGCCAATGACCTCCATCCTGCACATATCAGAAATACACCCTTACCCCCCTGCATTCCTTCCTGCGGTGGTCTTTTGGTGCAGAAGAAGGTGACATTTCTGGCCGAGAAAAACAAGGGTAATAGGTTGGCATAATTATAGCTAAAAAAAAAAACAAAAAACAAAAACAAAAACAAAAAAAAAAGCAAAACCCTAAAATTATCATCTTATGTCTACAAAACACAAAAGAAGGCAGGGGTTTGCAGGTAACAAGAGCCTTTCTCCTGTAAACTCCAAGTCAGATGTAAGTGAGGAGCTAGAGGTCCATGCTGAAAACATCCTACGAACCCTCTGTCCTCACTTAATTCTTTGACAGCCAAGCCAACGTCTCACCTCCTCAAGCTGTCATATTCGGGGACTAATGAGATTTCTGGGACCTTCCACCAGCCTGGGCCCTACTCATTCTCTCCTCCCTGCCCCCCATCTTCCTCTGAGGTAATGGCCTTTTGTTGACAATGTTTCACAAGGAAATGGAATTTGTTGTCCTCCTTTCCACCTCCCTTCCCCGGCTCCACCCCATGTCAGCTGCAATAGAGGGCCCCAGCTGGGCGAGCCTCATCCCTGAGTCTGTGACTAGCACATGCAGCCCTGATTCAACTTTCTCGTTGCTCAAGAAGGGAAAGAAGCCTGGGAAACTTGGGGTCCCCCTCCAGAGATGGAATGGGCAGCTCGCAGGCACCACCTCCATAGAATCTCCCCAGTAATAAGAAGAAAAGCAAACATTCATTGAGTGGTTTGTCTTTGTATTACCTCATTAAAAGCTCCCCAAAAAACACGGAGTGGGAAATCCTCTGGTGCCTGCTCCATAGAGGAAATAAGGCAGGGAGAAGCTTGGAGGACACATCACGGGCAAGAGTCACAGAGACACAAACACACGTCTCCACTTCAGGGCTCTAGCTGTCACTAACCACTCAGGGGCCATCCTTCTTGTTCTGAAGTGGAACCTCCTCTTCCCAGCATGGATGGTGGTGCTAATCCTCTTAATCCCCTCAGAGTCTAACTCTCCCAAGGTTAAAAAGCACTTTCTGAGAGTGTCTTGGGAGTGACCAGCAGGAACAGAATTCGGACAAACGGAAACACGTTTAATAAGGGGGATTTATTGGCTGCTACTGAAATAATATCTCAACAGGGAAACTCTACAGCAGAGTTTCATGATCCCGGTATTCCTGACACTGCAGGCCAGTTCTGCTTTTGTTATAAGCATTGTTCAGTGTTGAAACACTCCTGACCTCTACCTCCTAGATTCCCATGGTACCCTAAGACATCGCAGACATGACAGCCTCAAATACTCCCAGACGTTGCCAGATGCCCCTTCGGTGGCAAAAATCACCCTCACCAGTGAGCACAGTTGCTTGAGTAAACAAATAAATAAAATAAAAGAACTTACTTCCTCCACCTCTGACCAAACAGCCTTTTTACTCACTGTCAATAACTGAAAACTCCTGGAAATTATCATAAAAGCCCAGAACATCAATTTCAAGAAACCAATACAAACCTTCCTGTTGTCCTGAACCAATCACTTTCTGTATATAGGAAATTTCATGATGGGATGTCATGTGCTAGTAGGAATGTGTAGCCAGTCCAGCCTGGGTTCAAATCCCAGTGTATGGTCCCCAGTCGCTCTGTAAAGAGATGGGGCAGAAATAATGGTCTGACTTTCAGCCCTGCGTAGCCCAGCTTTGCTCAGTCCTCTAGGTATCACCTCTGCTCCTGCAATGGCTCACTGCTGTGAGGATCAAATACAATGAAGAAAAGCAACTTAAGTGCAGCTTGGCTCAAGAAGTCTTGAAAATACTGGCTTCTTTCCCTTCTCCCACTCTCACCAGACCCTTGAGGTCATCAGGAACTTCTGATTTGTTTGGGTCTTTTCCTACTTGAACTAAGTCAGAAAATCTCTGTTGTGGCCCATACATAGCATCACTATCGGTATATTCACTCAGAGTAAGTAAACTATTATCCTTCATGTAATTTTATTGATGACAGAAGCTGATAGTATACTATTGGTGTTAATTCTAAAAGTGTGATACTACATTATTTTCTACTAGCATAGTATATGTGACCTATGTGAATCAATGCATCTTCATATGCCACCTATTATATTCTGAAAATATTACACGAAAATGTCTTTATATTTGTGTGGCTATCTAGCTGTCTGTCTCTAGAGAGGGTCTTATGTGTTCACTGTGTACATGAGGAGGACCTAGAACTTTTGACCCTCCTGCCTCAATCGGTGCTGGGATTATAGGTGTGCACCACCATGGTCAGTGCATTTATTTGCTGCGGAGCAAACCTGGAGCTTCTTAAGGAAGCACTCTACCAACTGAGCTACATCCTCAGCCAGAGTACTTGATGGTTATTCAAAAGTTATGATATTAGTGAGCAAAAATAGACATGGGCTATATGGCAATTGTGGTGATTTCAATATTCTTGGCCCAAAGAGTGGCACTATTGGGGTGGGGGGGGGTTGACCTTATTGGAGTAGGTGTGTCACTGTGAGACCCTCATGCTGGTTCTGTGCCCCAGTGTAGGGGAATGCTAGGGCCAATAAGTGGGAGAGGGTGGGGTGGCAGGCATGGGGAAGGGGAGGCAACAGGGGTTTGCTCTTGTTGTTTTTGTTTTTTTGTTTGTTTGTTTTTTGGAGGGGAAACTGGGAAAGGAGAAATCATATGACATGTAAATAAAGAAAATATCTAATAAAAAAAAAGACCCTCATGCTGACTGCCTGGAAGTCGGTCTTCTGCTAGCAGCCTTCAGATGAAGATGTAGAACTCTCAGCTCTTCCTGCACCATGTCTGCCTGGATGCTGCCATGCTCCCACCTTGATGCTAATGGACTGAACCTCTGAATCTGTAAGCCAGCCCCAATTAAATGTTGCCTTGGTCATAGTATCTCTTTACAACAGTAAAACCCTAAGACAGCAATGTTTATAAGAATAATGTTAGCCAGGTGGTAGTGGCGCACGCCTTTAATCCCAGCACTTGGGAGGCAGAGGCAGGCAGATTTCTGAGTTTGAGGTCAGCCTGGTCTACAGAGCGAGTACCAGGACAGCCAGGGCTACACAAAGAAACCCTGTCTCGAAAAAAAAAAGAAAAAAAAAAAGAAGGATAATGTTTTAAGTACATTAAAAATTATAAAGAATTGCTTTTAAATAAAGTTACTTTTTAAAATGATTAAATATTTTATACAATATTTTAAAAGTATTGTTTAAGTGGTAGTCTTCAACCAAAGGACATGCTCAGAACATGACTTTTTCATTTAAGTCTTTCTCAATATTTGAGGAAACAGGGAGAGTAGATGCTTTCTTCTGGTCCTCAGGAGACTTAAGCTGCCCTACTACACACAGTGGTGCTCCTATGCAGTACCATATCAGCACCAAGGGAAAAATCACACTTGACCACTAATGGCAAACACTAGTAGCCTTTATTTAACACAATAAAATGAATTCAAGTGTCCTACTGTGATTCAGTTCATCAAATGATACTTAACAGAGATGGTTTGGGACTAGACTTGGCTGATTTTCATAGACAAGTATGTGTAAATGACATCACACACCTCTTGGGACAAGGGCTTCTCTTCTTCTCCCAGGGCCAACAGCAGCACCAAATGCAGAGACACTTGGCAAACATTTGGCAGGACGAGTTCCCATCCTTCCCTCATATCCTTATTCTATCTTTTTTTTTTCCTTACACTCTTAACTTCATATTTTTTTTAATCTGGTGCTTCTCTAAGATATCCAAACACCACCAGTCCTAGCTAGAGGTTTCTGTGATAAAACACCATGACCAAAAGCAACTTGTGGAGGAAAGGGTTTATTTCAGCTTACAACTCACTGACAGAAGAGGCAGGGTAAGAACCTGGAGGCGGGAACTGAAGAAGCCATGGGGGAACACTGCTTACTGGCTTGTTCTCACAGCTTGTTCAGCCTGCTTTCTTATAAAACTCAGGTCCAACTACTCAGGGGTGGAAACAGCCATAATGGACAGGACCCTCCCACATCGAACATTCATTAATCAAGAAAATGCCAAACAGACGTGCCTATAGGCCAGTACTACAGAAGCAGCTTCTCAACTGAGAGTCCCTCCTCCCAAGTGGCTCTAGCTTGTGTCAATTGACATAAGACCAATCAGGACAACTACCTGAAGAGTTCGTTCATAGGCTATTAGAAGATCAGTATATTCTTCAAGAATCTAAATGAGCAAAGCCCCCTGGGAAGTCTCCTCTCTTGGTTTTGTGCCTGGAGAGGAGCCTCCACCCACCACAACCTTGTCAGTACCCCTACTAATTCACAGCTCAGTCTGGGAGTTCCAGAGCACACCGCACTGACCAGTCTGCCATGTATTTTCTCAGCATGGAGCCTTCTGCTTAAACAGTTCGGATGGCATTCTTCTGGAGTTTCTTGATAAAATGTTATACTTTCCGGAGACATTGCTAAGCATAATTGAACAGGAACTCAGAGGTACCATTCCCTGGTACAGGTTTGCTTAGCTCTCTGCAAGGTGCTATGATGGACTTCTCTTACATTCTTGCCTCTCAGGGAGAAGGCCACACACAACTGGCCTTGTTGTGTCTGAGTACCCTCTCCCACCCTTAACTTCTGCTCCTCCTCTGTGGGAGACATCTCTCCTCCTTCCTCTTCTGTCTGGGGATGGGAACACAGAGCTGTGACTTCTCTTGTCCAATTTCACTTCCTCACTGGCCAACCTACCCTTGCCAGACCACCAGTGTCCTCAACACTTGAGCGTCTGCCTTGAAAGGAATGAAAGCAACTTCTTCTTTTGTGGAGGCAATGGAGTTTAACCTTGTGAAGATGAGCAGATAACGAATACCCTTCCTGAGACACAGCCTTCCAGCTCCCCCTTAAATGCCACCCATACCTTTACCACAGCAACACAAGGCATTTCTGAATACTACACAAGGTAAACTTTTTAGGTTCCTGGTTTCTAGACTATGGGATATCAAAGGCCTAGATATGCCACCATTTTTTTTTTCAAGTAAGGACATTAAGAAATAAACAGTTGAAATGAGGGGAAACATTTCACCTACAATAGACAGGATTTCATTTAAAAGGGGCAATCAGACAAAACATCAGAAGGTTGAGGAGAAGCATCAAATGGTCAACCGTGAAAACATACTCACAAGAACTCAATGGGTTAAACTTAGGGACATATATACATATACAAATACATCATTTCCATGCAATAACAATTGATGAAAAATGAGGCCCTGAATTTATAAGACAGAGAGGAGAGGGGTACACAGGAGGGTTTTGGAGGAGGAAAGTGAAGAGAGAAATGTTATAATTAAATAGCAACTTCAAAAATAAACAAACAGGAAAACTGGGGCGAGCAAGACTGTTACAAAGAGAGAATTAATCCCCCAACTTGTCCTCTGATCTCCACATTCATGCCATGGTCTATATGCCCAACCGGATATGTATATACATACAATAAATGCGAGAGAAAGAATTTGAAATATCAAAAGCCAAGACCAACTAATGAGGACAAAGAGGTTGAGACTTTTGCCTTGGAGGCAGAAATTGTCCCACTAACACTACTGATCATCAATACTTTCTACTCAAAGAGTTCTATAGTAACTCATTTCAAATTCATCAGATTTTCTAGATAAAATCAGAAGAGAAAGCTTGACAGATCCAGGTACCTACACTCTGGGAAGGAGCCACCTATCAATCTCACCCCCAACAAACAAGTTCAAACCCTCCCTACAGGGGATTTTGGAATCCAGTGTCCAAGGCCAATTTGGTGAACAAGCTTGGCAGCACCACCACTCCTGGAAACAAGAGATTTGAGGAGACTTGGCAGGTTGGTGCCAGCATCTTTGTGATTGGCCTGTCGGGTGATGGTTTTTATCCTCTGTACTCCTTGGCTGGATAAATGACTGTGATCACCAAACAGGATGATGAACAGTATGCCTGGGAACCCTTACCAGGGGACCATCCGCAGTGAGGACCCGCACATAAGATATGGGTCATGGAACTAAGGGTATCCCCTCTCTGAAAGAAGTCCAGACTAAATACTGGCAGGAAAGAAGAATAACGGAGATTGTGAAGAAACACCCTCAGGTGGTTAGCTGGCCCATTCCTCTTCTCAAGGAGAACAAACAGGATTTTTAAAAGTCAGTGGCGATGAGGTTAAAGAAAAGGAAAGAAAAGGACAGAAGGGGAGAAGGGGGGAGGTCTTCTAATTTAAACCTGAAATAGTGTTGGCTCTGAAGGAGGAAGAGGGAGGACGAAGAGAGGAGGGCAGTGAGAAAGATCTGTCTAAGGAAAAGCACACTGAGAGGAACTCAAGAAAACAAAGCCTATTCTGACCAGAAATACCCTGTCACTAAATGCAGCGCATGCTACAGGAGCCTGACCTGCAGTCGGGACGATCATCTGGATGTGGGACACTTTTCTGTTGAAGGACAGTTGGAGTACTAAGTTCC
>JADRCD010235074.1:0-54542 GCA_019843815.1 Montemys delectorum
TCTTTCTTTCTTTCTTTCTTTCTTTTTTTTGTTTTTTTGTTTTTTTGAGACAGGGTTTCTCTGTATAACCCTGGCTGTCTTGAAACTCTGTAGACCAGGCTGGCCTCGAACTCAGAAATCTGCCTGCCTCTGCCTCCCAAGTGCTGGGATTAAAGACATGCGCCCACTGCCCTGCTGATCTTAATTTTAAAATTATTTTTTAAATATAACTCAGGAATCATTTTTCTGTGTCTCTGCCTCTTTCTCTCTCTGCCTCCCTTTGTCTCTCTCTGTCTCTGTCTGTCTGTCTGTCTGTCTGTCTCCCACCTTTTGTTCAGAATGGCCACAGAAGGATAGAGCTCAAGCCCACCTTGCTGTGTTACCACATACATGTTGCCAAGATCTTTCAGAGAGAATATGGTTCTCCACCGTGTCAGTCACTAAAACCATGATGCCATGCCACCCATTGTCTGAGATAGACTCACATGGTCCTTCCAGTGCAGGACCTCCTGGCAAGCTTCTTATAGGGCTCAGGGATGACAAAATAGGAGGATCCAGCAAACAGAAAATGAGGTCTTTCTTAGTTTCGCAAGAGATGTCTGAACTCTCAGACAAAAGCCACCAGCCAGATTCTCTTAAATGGATCTTGAGGAGAATATAATTTCTAGGTTCAATCTGGAAAAAAAAAAAAAGGTAAAATATAAGTCTCTTATTCCCAAGACCCTTCATTTGTCAGACCCCTTGCTCCTCAACCCTCATTTTTTCGGTTTTCTTTTCTTTTTTTTTTCTGTGATGACCTTGAACTTCAGAACCTCCAGCATCTACCTCTCAAGTGCTGGTTTACTCTGTGCTAGAGATCTAACTCAGAGCTTCTTGCACTCTAGAAAAGCATTTTACCAGCTGAGCTACACCCCGGTCCTCATTTTTCACTTTGTGCATAAACATTTATGCAATGATACAGATATTTTATTTAGCAACTCATCAAGCTGAATGTTCTCTGATGGTGAAGATCTACAAGCGTGCTGTGGTGTGCAGCACACACTAAAACCTACAGATAAATTTATAGTAGCAACGTCTGAACTTCAGTGTCCCCAAGGACTGGAGTCCACTCTTAGACTTAGCTTGGTCCTCCAGACCTGCTCAACCTCCTTACAGAACAGCAAATATCATGCAGCAACATCAGGTTGGTCCTTCAGGTACCAAAGGCAAAAGTACTTAAGTTACTCTTCCTGGACCAACCTGAGCAGAGTCACCATGAACCCAGGTGTAAAGAAAAACTCCAGAGCCTTGAGAAGCCTCACAATCCCCAGGACGTGTGTTGTATAAACCACAGCGAGGTCATGTTGCTGATATTATTTCTCTAATTTCCTTCCCTTGGTTGTTATGGACAATAACATTGACCTACGAATTTTAATTGATGTCAACCAGACATCAATTAAAGGGTGGCCAGCCTTCAGTTCATCTCCCCTACCAGTGGCAGGGAAGACTGCCCAAATAGCCTGGAGCTAGGTGACCCAGCATGGCTCACCGTCCAAAAGTGACTTCAGGGTGTCGTTTTAATGCAGATCCATTTGACTCCAACTTTGCTGTCTGTCTTCAGGACCCAAGAACCTTGGAAAGAGAGTTAAAAGAGTCCTCTCCTTCCCATCTCTGCCTGCCACTTGTGGCTGCATTCAGATGCGAGTCTTAACTCAGTCTCTGTGGAGTGGCCTCATTTTTTCTTACTCATTATCTTTTGGGAGAATTTCTCCTCTCTCTCTCTCTCTCTCTCTCTCTCTCTCTCTCTCTCTCTCTCTCTCTGTGTCTCTCTGTCTCTCTCTCTCTGTGTGTGTCTTCCTAATCCCCCCACCCCAATCTAATTTTTGGTTACATCATGATTTAATTCTGAAAATTTTCCAGGGGGCTCCAGAGGAGAAATGAGTGAGGGAGAAGATGACTATTTCATATTCCTTTTCTTCCTCCTTCCTTCTCTTTTTCTTTTGATAGGGTCTAGTGTACACCAGACTGCCCTGGGCCTCACTATGCAGATGAGAATGAACTTTAGTGTCTGACTCTCCTGCCTCCATATTGCCCTCAGCGCTGCGTTTACAGGTGTGCACCACCATGTTCAGTGGGGCTGGGGTGGTAGCTGAGTTGGTGGAAGGCTTGCCTAACGTGTAAAGGTCCCAATTCAATCCTTTCCTGCATATACTAGGTATGGTGACACATGCCTGTACCCCAGTACTCAGGAGGTGAGGACTGGAGGATCAGAAGTCCAAGGTAATTCTCAGCTATATAGTGAGTTCTAGGCTAACCTGGACTACAAGAAGCCCTGTCTTAAAATCAAGAAGCAGAGTTCAGAGCTGAACAGAGAGAAGAGTGTGGGCAGGGCTTGTGAAAGTGAGAAATGGGAATATCCCTTCTGGGCATGTCCCTGATCAGGGGTGAAGCCAGGAGAAGAAAGAGCTGATGGCCTGGCCCGCACCCTGTCCTAGAGATGACCCCTTTGCCCTTCTTGACACATCCATCCATGGCCCTGTTCTTTGAAGGAGCTTGGCATGGGCAACTTAACCAGTATGTTCCAAAACACCAACACTTGGAAAGACATCCCTGTGGCATCCGACATAGGCCTTTGGGAGCCTGTTAGAGATGGGATGTGTCCTAGTATAATGCCCTGATACTGTCCACCACACACCTGCACCACATAAGCTATTGCTCATATTCCTACTCTCCTCCGCCACACCTCCCCCTCTCTAGTGCCCTTCCTCTAGCTAAATAGTTTTTCCTTTTGCTTTTGAGTAATTTAAAACTAGATTCCACACCAGGGAAAACTTGTCAGTTTGTCTTTTTTCAGTTTGTCTTTTTTTTTTTCTCTCCCTGGTACTCGTTCAGGTTCATGTCTGAAAATAGAATTATTGGGCCAAGAAGATGGTTCAGTGGGAGAAGGCAACTGCTGCAAAACCTGACAACTTGAATTCAATCTCTGGGACCCACATAGTGTGAGGAGGATGACCTCCAAGTCCACACAGCCACATAAATAAATAAACATGCACAGAAATCTTGATATTGTCACTGAACTACTTTTTTTTCTTTTTTGAGACAAGGTCTCATATAATCCAGGTTGCTCTCTTAACTACTATGGTGCTAAGGGCGGTCTTGAACCAATGTTCCTTCTGCCTCCACCTTCTGAGTGCTGAGATTATATGTGTGAGCCACTATGCCAGTTTATGACGTTCAGGGGATGGAGCCCATATAGTCCTGATGCTAGGTAGGTGCCCCGCACTTAAGCCATGTAAGCCCTTGATTTCCACTTTGTTTACTGCTCGTTCTGGCACTAGAGATCGAAGCTAGGGTCTCTCACACACCTGGCCAACACGCTGTAAATGGAACTCTATAGATAATGAATTTTGGTGATTGTCAAAAAAGATGGGTGAGGCCAGCAAAAGTTCCATCTGCCCAGCCTTCCTGCTCCCAAGACACTCTTGGCTACCATATCCCCAGTACAAAAAGAGGGGCACAGACAGGTGATCCTGGTTCTGGACACACAATAGTTACCATATCTACAAATAGAAAACAACCCAAACCAATCAAAGACCTTAATGACTTCAGGTTAAGTGTGTTCAAAGACATTGTAGGGAGACATTGTAGTGTCTGACTCTCCTGCCTCCGTATCCCAGTGCTGAGTTTACAGGTGTGCACCACTATGGTCGGTGGGGCTTGCCTAGCTAGTGTATAAAGGTTCTAGTTCAATCCTCAATGCATAAACTAGGTATGGGGACATATGTCTGTATCCCAGTACTCGGGTAAGACCTAGAATTACCCAGGTGAATGGACGTTAGACACACACACACACACACACACACACACACCCGCCAAACATGCACACACAAACACAAGCATACATATACATACTTACACACATGCATGTATCTTTCTATACCTCACTGTCAAGAATGGACCAACCACAGAAGCGATGGGACTGTGAAAGGCCCTGGAGAAGAGAGGAGTGTTACAGGAGGAGCCAGGCCATCAGAACTCACATGACTTATACATGGATGTGATGAAATGGCTCAGGTGCTCCTCCTTTTGCTAGCCTGGACCTTGTCTCTGTGAGGAACAGTGCCAAGGGTGTTTTTCTCAACCACAGGTTTTGTTCTCTGTAGCCTAGGCTGGCCTCCAACTTGCTGTATACCCTGAGCTTCTTCAGTCCCAGGCATATGCTACTTTCCTGCACGCTAGGAAAACACTCTACCAAATGAGCTACATCCCTAGCTCCTTGTGACATCTAGTTTTAATCCCAAAATACAAGTGCCAGAGAGCGAGGCATCAGGAAAAGTTACTGCCGGCAATGAAATCAGGCTCACAAATGGCGGGCGACGTGACTGCAGCAAGCTGGATGGCTTTCAGCAACAAATACGGTGGTTGGAATGATGAGACAGGGCAAGCTGAGCTGCAGACCCTGGTCCAGGCCACAGTTTCCCAGTTGTGCTCTGATCAGCGCAGACCATCCGGTACCTGCCAGCCAGCTCTTTAGCAGCCTCCACTGATTGTTCGGGTTTCCTAGTGATCCCACAGTTCCAACAGGGCTGCTGCTCTCTGCTACACCTGCATTTCTGCTTTCTGAGCATACAGGTCCATGTCCTCCGCATCCTTGACCTACAAATTTTTCTTGACCCGGTGTTTTTGTTTGTTTGAAGTCCTGGGGCTTTGGGATTCACTGGACTTTCACTGAGATGACTGTGCTTGTCTGTGCCTTACCATAGAGAAAATAACACGCAAGATGAAACATGGTATTTTCCTCTATGGCTACATTGGAAGAGTACGTGTGCATCAAGTTATTTAAGAACTAAATACGAGTTTGAAGATCTTTCAGAGCGATGAGCATTTGGTGCCTCCGTCCTGGCCTCCACCCACATCACGCTGCTCTCATCATGGGAATGCTCATAAATCTAAAAGCAACTTTAAACACCTACAATGACCTCATATACACTTGGGGATTCTTAATAAATAAGTAAATAAATAAATAAATAAATAAAATAAAATAAAAATCTTTATTTTCGTGTGTGTGTGTGTGTGTGTGTGTGTGAATATTGGTGCTCCACAGAGGGCAGAAGGCATCAGATTCGCTAGACCTAAAAGTTATAGGCAGTTGTAAAGTGCCTGATGTTGGTGCTATGTCCTCTACAAGAGTAACAAGTACTCTTAACTGCTGAGCTACCTCTCTGCCTCCTTAATATAAGAGACGATTTCTTTTAAGGTTGATGCGTAAGTATTCCGATTGTTGATCATAAGTATTCAAATTAAACAGCCAGTCCCATCCCTCCTCTGAGGGTTGAGTTTGTTAGAAAAGTTCAGGCTCAAAATTAAATTCCCCTTTGCACTTTCTTGGGCTCAAATTTCATCTTCCTCACTTTGATTAAGGCACGGCACTGAGTAAGAATCACCTTGCTAAACTGAACTCTCTTCTCAGTTCTGTGAGCGCTATGAACAACATTGTCATAAAATCAACAGGAAAGCCTCCGCTGTCACAGATCCTAAGCAACTCCTAGCCACAGAAATAACATGGACTGGCATTTCCCGAATTGGGAAACGTGCTGTTTGCAGATGTACCCAACCGGCTTTAAATTTCCTGATCGGTGGGATCGCAGAGGCCTGCCCCCACTGAGCGACTGAGGTGCCGGAATCCTCTTTTCTCCTGGTTAGAGACCAGGTGTTCTCTTTCTTCTTTCAGAAACAACCACAGGAGCCAGCACCAGCATATTGAGATGTGGGACTCAGAGCTATTTCTAAGCTCTTCTAAGTTGGCTTTCGTAGAATTTATAACAGGATTTCAAATTAGGTATTTTTTTTTTTCTTTCCTGAACCAATGGGGAAAAAAATTCAGATTTGAATTTAAATGTAGAGTTCAGAAACTAAGCGCCAAGAACAGTTCCAAAGCCGGCAGGGCCACTGCCAGGGCACTGCAGCATCTAAATCCTGCAACTCGGAAAACAAGGGCACAGTTGGAATTGCCTTTGTCCCAACTTCCTCATCACTGCAGCAAGGCTCACGAAGGCTAGCATGCCGCTCAGAGAAGAGGAACCCTGGACTGGACCAACTGTTTCACAGGAGCGCATTTAAAAATCTCTTGTTAAAGGGTGCATCTACTCTGGAATACATCCTACAGAAAACACGGTAAGTGGGCATATTGTCCGACTGCTAAGAGGCACACCACAAATTATTTACACACCGTAGGTAAAAACACTCTTGAGAAGTCTGTCCGTCTGTGCAGCAAACAACAGTTGCCCTGTTCATGCATCAAACTATCCACATAAGTAAATAAACATATGCATAAGAAATCTAGAGGTAGCTGGGCGATGCTGGCACACACCTTTAATCCCTGCACTCCAATAGCACAGGCGAGTGGATTTCTATGAGTTCGAGGCCAGCCTGGTCTACAGAGAGAGTTTCAGGACAGCCAGGGCTACACAGAGAAAAGCAAAACCTGTCTGGAAAAGCAAAAACCAACCAACCAACCAACCAACCAACCAACCAACCAACCAACCAAACAAACGAACAAACAAATAAAAAAGAAAACTAGAGGGAGAATGGACAGCAGCGGGCCAAGTGACACAGCTTAACATTTTATAGCATGGGTGTGTGACACTTGTCATTGTTGAACCTCGGCTGTTGGAGTCTGTATCCCCTAGTAGGATCTCTGGTTTGATAAAGAAACACCCACTTCTAACTTGCTCGGCCTTCTGGAGTCAAGGTTGGTATGCTGCACCTACTTAGCTCTGAGAGAAAATAGAACAACTGGAGCTTCTGCAAAAGGCCGGGATTTCAAATCAGCCTCATTTTACAAGCTCTCAGAAGCCACTCAGTACATTCCAATTAGTCTTTTGAGACAGGGGCACAGGCATTGGCTAGCTTTGAACTTGTGCCTCCTAAAATTGCAGACATGTGCCATATACACCCAGTTTCTGTTGTGCTGGGGACTGAACCAGATGCTTTGCGTGTATCTGACAGGCGCTCTGTCAGACTCTCTCTTTGGCAACTTTGCTGGAGGACTTGTGGACACAGCAGAATTCATCCATGATTGTGGTCCACAGCATTTTCTAGAACAGCAAGGGGACAGAAGGGACAAAGCCCATACAGGTACCAAGTCACTATTTCAGAAACAAGTGTCACCAGTGAAAGTGAGACGGGGGAAGTCAGGACCAGAAACATCATACCAGCTGTGATCGGCTAACCTCTGATGTGTATGGAGACAGCTAACTGGATATTTGATCAGCTCATTAGCCTTTCTTGCCATTATAGAAAACGACTAAATAGCATCCTAGTCTGAGGTAAGTAGCCGCTGGGTGGGGTGGGATGCTTCCAAGACTGGCCTATCCTTTCCTCTTAAGTTCAATACAGTACCCTCCTTGTAGCCAAGGCTGGCCTAAAATATTCAACATTCATCTTCTGCCTCTCCCCTCCTAAATTCCAAATCAATGGTATAAAGCACTACACTTAATGAAGAGACCATCCTAGACCCTCATAAGGCTCTGGCCACCTGCATGTGCCTTCTACGGCAGTCCCCTAAGCTTTGGCTTAGCTAAGTTTTACAGACAGATCTGAGTCTACATTGATCTGTCTAAATAGCCCACAGTATATGCCAATTCTGGTACACTGTCTCTTCTAGAATCCCTTATCCAAAGAAGGCCCTACAAAAGCCTAACTTCCGACCCTGAAATACACTCATAGTACAAAAAACATTACATCAGCAATAACACACATGAAGTTCCAAGCTTATAGATCTGAAATCCTGTGGTTCCATTTACTAGATGGGGAAGCAGGTATGATGTTCCCTTGCAAACTCAAGTTCTAGGCCATGGGAGCACAGATCCTTGGAGGCTCAAGAAGGAAAAGCTTCAATGTCCACTTGCCAGAGTTGCCACATTTCTTTTTCCTCCCCCTAACCCCCAGGTTTCTCTGTATATCCCTGGCTGTTTTGACTCACTTTGTAGATTAAGCTGGCCTGGAACTCATAGACATCGTCCTGTCTCTGCCTCTCAAGCGCTGGGATTAAAGGAATGCACCAGCATGCCAGGCCTGAGTTACTCCATTTCTTAAAGACGCCAGAATCTCCACCTCCTTTTGCTTTCTCTCTGTCTCTGTCTGTCTCTGTATCTCACTGTCTGTCTCTCTGGACTCTTGTTGGTCACCAAGAAAATACATTTTAAAAGGAATTCTTCCATATGCATGTCACTAAGAACAGACATATCAGGCTATCTCTCTTGGGAAGTGTGAGCACTTGTTGGTCTGGGGGGGGGGGGTTAGGGGTGGAGTTTGGGAAATTCGACCTCTGCCTGCCCTTGCAAGTTGTGGGGTTGTAGATTGGCAGCCGCTCTGTGGAGGCAGGGCCAGGGATAGCAAGGGTCAGTGAGGTTGAGAAGTATTCAAATGTAAATTTACACCTGAAAAGACAGAATGGAGTCACCCACTTGGGGGGTGATTTGAGTTTCTTGTGAAAACACACCCTGAGTGCTTCCTCGTGAGAGATGAAAGTTGCAGTGGAGGGGAACAGTCTAGGAGTGATGGAGCCGGAAGAAAGGACAGAGCAGGGCAGCTTTGAAGAGCAAAAGAAACGAGTTCAGCCACCGGTTGTAAATCTATTTCCAACTTTCCCTTTCCAGTGCAGTTTTGAGATTCAGTAGCATGGTGGTATTCCTGCCTTACTAAATATTTGGAGGTCGTCTATGGAATCAAGAATATGCAGATAAAGAGCCAGCCTATTTTTTTCCCCTGACATTTGAACGGGTTTTCTCGATGTGTAATATTTTTTTCTTTAATGATTGCTACCTACTTTGCTTGGTGGAACCCCCAAAGTCAGAGAGAGAGAGAGAGAGAGAGAGAGAGAGAGAGAGAGAGAAACTTCCACATTCCAACACTGCCTTCAACCTCAGATGACAGTAAAAGGTTCATTCAGACCCCAGGACCACACTGAGGCATTAATTAGGCTGATGAAATCCATGGAAATGTATGGATTCAGCATAATCAAGTTTCCACCGCAGACTACCGTTTAGGAATACGTGAGCAGCTGGGAGAATAGACAGTACTGTTAGAGTTAAGTCATGCATGTAATTGAGTATATTTAACATAACCATTTTAATGACCAGTGATTAAAAGTGCATCTTACTTAAATGGTATATCCTCTGCAATTTCTTCATATCAACTCGATAATGTTCTCAGAAGGAAAGGGGGGGGGATACAAATTTCTAAACAAGATTTTTTTTTTGAGTTTGAAAGAAAAAGGCCAGAAAATGAACTGAGAAGGGAATAAAGAGACTCGTGCAAAACAGCCTTATCAATGTGCTATAGAGTACTCACTTTTGTGCATTTGTGCTTAGTTCAAATAAAGCAGTAGGGATATATAAGCAAATAATATATAAATATTTTCTTCTTAGAGATGAAAATGTGATGGCGTCCATCCATGTGTACGCTGGCTCTCCAGCTCTCACTTGCTAAAAAGTCTTCTGATTTTAAAGAGTTTCCCTAGGAATCCTGGAAGTTCACACTTCTGATTCTTCCAACCTGTAGTGTTGGCTGATGTGAATGGAACCTGCCTCTGGGAGGAAGGGAGAACGCACAAACACAAACCGAAGCGCCCAGATATGACTGCCCATAAGCAAACAGGCCAGAAATCTGGAAAGGGGGGGGGGGGAATGAACTTTTCAAATCAACGAGTGGCCTGAACCCTTAGAGGCAGAGTCTGCTCTGTTCTGCTTACAACGAGCAGGCCAGATAAGTGGGGGCTTCGTCATGGGATCATGCACAAGCCAGCTCCGTTACTTTTGTTCTATGTTCTCAGCTTTCGTGCTCAAAAAACAAAAACCCTCCAATGACTATGTCCAGGAAAGATAGAGGAGGATCCAGAAGTGCAGCTAGCAGTGTGTAAGTTGCACGAAGAGCACACATCCATACAGGCGCCATTAAAAGTGGGAGTTTGACCGGGCTGTCCAACTTCCAAAAGCCCTCTTTTCACCTCTTCACTTGCCCCCATCCCCAGAGAGAGACAATCTATTCTCCTGTTAAAAAGGAAGGCCATAGAGGACCACATTGCTCAGAATGCCTGGAACTTTTGCTGACACTTTTACTAGCCCAAGAGGAGGGCATTAAGGGAAGTGTGCAAGCACAAAAAAGACGTTGGTGCATCTGGATGAAATAAAAATAGTTTTAGGGGGAAATCATTTTGAGTCTCTCTTCCTTCAGGTAACAGGTCTTCTTTGGTTTGGAGGGACAGGTCTGGAGCTGTGCAGTCTCCGAGGCGTATTCTTGCCCTCAATGTGCAGTCTATAAATACAGCACAGGAGTAGTGCCAGGGCAGGCTGAGCCTTGAAAGCATCTTTTCCTTCTGGCTATGGTGGCACTTAAATGATAATGTGGGCAGTCAAGCTGGGAGATTTATATCTTTTGGAAAGTAGGGCAAGCCAGATGGTAATAGCGTCATTAACACACAAACTTGGGACGGGCGGGCGAGTGAAGCTTGAAATCAGGGAAGAGCTCAGGAGAACAAAGGGGGCTGCTGTGAAGAGCCCCCTTCATCCCCCCTGCTGGCCAGAGCTATGAGTCCCTAGGTACTGGGGTCTGTTCTTGTCCAGAACTGTATAATAAACAGTGGCTTTTCCCATCTTTCAGTGTGACTTAGTACAGAAAAACTTTTCCAATAGGCAAACTTAACAGTCATTCACGGTAACTCTTCCTGCTCTGAAGTGGCAGGAGTGGGCCTTTAATTCAAATGTGTGCCCCTCACACTGGTATGATAAGCCTTGCAACTGTGGACACTCTGCGAAATCGAAGTTCTGCTTAGTGTATGTTTCAGACAAAAGTTCACCTCCCTCCCCTTAGGCAAACACTGTAGGCAAACAAGACAAGTCCAGAAGCACCTCCTTTTTTTATTTTTTTTTTTAAATTTTGGTGTTGGGGTTTGGTGCCAAGGTGTTGGAAGGGGCTCTGGCAAACCATGGGTTTTACTTTGGAAAACGTTGACGTTCGAGTCAGACTCTTACAGAATAGATACGGTTTAGAAAGAACGAAGAAGATAGTAGGACAGTATTAAAGTCGTACTAATAATAGTGTTTATTCTAACTACCTCAACAGACGTTTTTGAGCAGGAAGTGCAGTTGTAACTGACAAGACAGAAAATTAGTAACTGTCATTTCATTAACGCAACGTAATACAATATGTACACACATATATACACAATGCATTATTAAAAGGAAAAGCAATGTTCTTGACATAGGCAATATGCCACACACAGCTACTGTTAGACAGCAAGCAAAGGTGACAGGGATCAAGCGTTGACTGGCTTGAGTGATACCTGTTAGCAGCTAAAAGTTGGCGAGATACAAACTAAAGCGAACGTTTCCCTTTTTCTCCTTCAAAGCAAAACCGAAAACAGCACCGTCCCCCCCCCCCCCCCCGGACTCTCAAACTGGAGCTCTTTAAAGACCCTGAGGACTTACGCTCTGGGCATTATTCAGAAAAACACTGAGCCCGGTCGTTCGTCACAGGCAATTGTTAAAGGCTTTCAAAGAGCCGATCAAACGCGGCCAGAGTAATCTACATTGGAGTCCGGATGGTGGAGTTACGGCGTACACCTGCGGGGTGTTTGCTGTCGTCGCCCCTCGCTGAGCTACAAATCTTGATTAAAGCTCCCTGCCTAAGTTGCTCCGCAGTTTGGAAAGTTTCTTGGGGCAGTTCACTCTGACCAGAGAGCTGTTTGGACACTCGAGCCAGAGAGGAGTGAAGCCACCAAGGTGGGGGAGGGACAGGGATGGGGAACAGTTGGGAAGGTCTGTTTCTTGCATGGACTCTTGGAACAGAACCTTCACCCAAGCGTAGACAACCGAGATAGAAGTCCTGATTCGTGGCTTGCCTTTGAGTTCCCGTATCTCCAAAACTCCTTCACTCACTTTGCCACAACTTTTCGTTGTCCTAGTGTATGGATGTCTGTTCGTAGCTTTCCTTAATCTATTCCCACAGGTGTCCACCCTAGAGCCTGTTTCCAGCCTCGGCCAGCACTCCTTTTCTGGTACAAAACTTTTATCTTTTTTCTTCCAGAGTCCGTCTCTAGTTTGAAACTTTCGCTTTTGATTCATTTGTTTGAGATTATCTCCCCTCCTTTTCTGAGTTGGCTAGGTTTCCACCGCTTTTACTCTGAGGGGCAAAAAATATGAAGTTGTGAGAAAAGACGACGCGAGGGTCGGACAGTTGGAGAAGGGAGGGACAACTGCGTCTGTCTGCAGTCAGCTAGTAAGTCCGCATACCCTCTGCAATCCTGTGCGGCCCATTTAGGGGGTGGGGTGGAGACTAAACCGCTGCCCGCAAGGCCAAGATCTACACTCGGTGCAAATGTTATCAATAGACCAATTTTCTTCTCTTACCCCAGGCTTTTTTTGTTTCATTCCTAAGTGGAGAGTGTTTGAGCTGCGCAAGACTCAACTGCATGGAGGCGCCCGGAAAGAGAGGGCGCTAGAAGCGGGAGACGCAAATATGGAAATTAACTCATTAGGAAGGGGTGTGGTTAGCGCGAAGCCCCCTCCTCCATCCCTTCCTTTCTCCCTCGCTGCCACCGTCCTGGCTTGCTAAATATGAGATTACAAACAAACAAATAAAGCAGAAGCTGACTACGCAGCCCCAGATCAAGCACGCTCCAGATAATTCTCTCCACTCAGTGCCGAGGCCAGTTCTGCCACGCAGCACCCGCCCCTGTCGCCACCGGGGGCTGCGGCGTTCCCAGCGCCATCTCCCGCCGCCCTGCAGCGGGGCCGCCGTCACCTTTCGAAGGCGCAGCACGTGGTCCCAACACCCGGCGGGGTGCACGTTTTAAACCCTAAGCCGCCAGCTTCAGCCACTGTGGCGCCCTTCCGAGGGCCTCTGTTGACCTCGAGGTTCTTCTGCAAAGGCCCTGGGTGCTGGGGTGCTCTGAGGGAGAAAACAATCGAGCTTAGAAAAGAATGTTCCCGAGTCTCTAGCCTGGGCTCCCCCGCCCCCTGCGGTGCCGTACTCAGAGCGCGAGATTGCAGTGTGCCAGGGCTCGGGTGAGACAAAAATTGGCACCAAGGCGGAGGCCTGCTTAGCGTCAGAGCCCGAGGTTGAGACAGTAACAAAAGACGAGGTGCCTAAGAGTGAAGTCTGTGGGGTTGGACCGCCTGGGGTGCAAAATTCCGTGTCTAAATAAAATCGTGCGGGGTGTGTGTGTTGGGGGGGTGGCGGCAATTAAAATGAAACAAAATGCGAAACATCCTCAGTTGAGTCTGTCTCCCTACTCCCTATGCCTCATACAACCCTGTATCTAAGTCCTCAAAGCCAGGCTTAGTGTAAGGCCTGGGGCAAAAAAAAAAAAAAAAAAAGGAAAATAGTACTTCTAACGGCCGTCCTTCCGGCGACCGGCCTCCCCGCCCCGGCTCCCGTACTGGTGCTCCCGCAGCTGCGGGCCCCTCGGAGGAAGGCTGCGCAGTCCCCAGCCTCCCGCTGCCTGCAGGCCACCGCGCCTCAATGCGGGCATTGTCCGCCGCGGGTGGGGAGGCCAGACGACCAACACACAAGAATAGCAATGTGCCCGACTCCTGTTAAGAAAAAGTTTCCAAATGTCCTCCTTGTGTTGAAATACTACTTTTTAAAAAGTGCGAGTGCGTGTTTCTGTGGGCAAAGATTCGTTTTTTGAAAGTCTACTCTCAATTCCTCAACGCTTTTCACTTCTTTTAAGTTCTCAGAAAAGGAGAGAGTGGGCAGAGAAGTGACTGGATTAGGGGAAGGGGGGAGGGGGACAAAAGCGTGAATATGGTTGGCGGTCAGTGGGACGGTTTTGAAATACCGGCAGTTGTCACCCAGGTCTGGTTCGGGGACGCGGGGACAGATGCTCGGTTGGCGCGCAGAGTGGGAGGAGGGCCCCGGGGCGCGTGTGCTGGGAAGCGTTTCGCACCTCCTGTTTATCTTAGAAAGGCGCGGAGGGGTGGGTGGGAGCGAATTGTTCCTTTTCCCCCGACAGGCAGTTTTAGTTGACTAAAATGGAGAGGCGGGCACACACAAAAACAAAACCTCTGCAGGCTGCGAGTCCCTCTCCTCTGACCCGAATTCCAAAGGCTGGGGCTTGCCACTCAGAAGACCCTCGCGTCGCAGTCTTCTGGCCACGGCAGAAGCAGCAGTGGATGCCTTTAGAATTGGGCCTTTGGGGACAAGGGTGATGAGGCTATCTTTCTAGCAGCCGGGACGCCTTCCTTCCATGAGTGGTCTTTCTCGTGAGAGGGTCTCTGGGTACTCTCAGCTTTTCCCAGGCATTTGAGAAATAATGGCTCAAGTGCCTTGCCAAACTGTCTGAGACAAGTATATTCCAAGACCCTGCAATACTGATTCCGTTTGTTTTTGAAATCACACCAGAACAAAATAAAACCAAACCAACCAACCAACCAACCAACCAAACCAAACCAAACCAAATCAAAACGCAGACCCCTGCTCTCCCTGTCCTACAGCCAAACTGACCGGAAGGGCGCCCAAAGGGTTGTGGCTATTTGTACGTAGTGTTAATTTGGTGAGCTGACTGGATGCCTTAATGATAAATCCCCAAAGTAAAGAGCCCGATACAAGCTCTAATTGCTACTGGGAACTTTCAGGTGGTTGCTAGGCTCCGTGGACCACAGCCACCCCAGAAAGCCTCCAACAGTGTGTTTGGATGGTGGGTAGAGGAGTGGGGTGGAGTTTCTACAGCTAGCGGTGCCCACATCTGCTGGGACTTCCATATCGAAGCTGTTCATTTACCGGAGCCAACTTATGAAACCTCCACAATTAGATCTTCATTGTCCTTCCCCCATAATGCTGTCTAGAAAGAAAAGGTCTTCCCGGTCGGGGCCAATCCAACGAAGCGTTTGACGTTATTAAATAATAAAGCGATTGTGATTTACATTGTTGTTGAGAAAAAAGGCCAATTATCCACTGTTATGTTGCCATAAAGATCATATTAACTCGAATTAGTAATCAAACAATATGCGAGCGCTTTAAAAGTACAGCAGAACTGGGTGACAGCTACCGCGACGTCTTCACTTTCACCAGCAAACCCACCCGCATCGTCAGCCGGAGCAAAAGAGGCCGACACCACAGGCCCGAAAGGAGGGAAGAGAGCTGCGAAGTGGTGATTAACCGTGTCCAGTGTTAATTATTCTCAATTAATCCCAAACACTGCAAACCTTTCCTGGTTCTCTGCAAGTTCCCGTGTTGGGGATGCTTTGAGGATGGCGCCTCTCTGGGAAGGAAGAGGCGCCTCGAGTACCTGCGGGCTGAGCGAAGGGGCTGGCATGCAGGTGCACTCGAGAGTGCTGCGCGTGGCGCGCGCGCGGGAGGCTCACTGCCTTCCCCACAGCTCCAGCTGCAACCCGAGGCAGACTCCAGACGTGGGCAAGGCCCACAGCATCCTGCCACCTCCCCCCACCCCTCGCCGTGAATCCTGCGTCTTCTCTACTCAAATCCCTCTCGCGCGCGCCCTCTGTTATTAGGTTTATAACTCTTTGCCCACTTAAATCTGTGCAGCCAACCAAGGAAATCTAAATAGGTTTGAGTTGCCCCTTGGGTACCGAATGGAGGCTTTAATAAGAAAGATTAATTGTGGGTGTGTACCGGCCGGAAGATACGTTAGAGCCTAAGCTGCAGGCGCTGTGGTTGGGGAATCGGAACACTTCTTCTAGGCCTAGACTTTAAGTAGGCGCCATAGGCATACTCGCCGAAAGGCCACAAGCAAGTAAGCTTTGTCTCACTCTCAGACATCTCTTTCCTGTGATTTGGGATTTTACAGAATTTGGTCTTTACTATCAGTGCCTTTCAGAACCACCCAGCGCCCTCCGGGCTTCTCCTTTTACCCCGAGGCGAGCAAGGGGGTCCTTCTTAGTCCCACCGAAGTGTTTAAGTGAATCATAAACAGGTTTTACTGAGGAGGGGTGTTGGAAAGTTGATGTTTTCCTTGGCTAGAGGGATATGTTTTAACTGTATGTAAACAGTGAGTAATTTTCCTCAGCACAGACGGGAACCATCTATTAGTTGGACCACCTTGCTGTCACCCTCTTATCACGGCTAGGGTGGTGCTGAAGGAAGTACCTTGCCTTTCCCCAAATCTTCAGATCCAAAACTAAAAGCCGGCCAAAGCGTGGGGGGAGGGCAGGGTGTTTAAAGAAGGGCCTGACTGCCAAGTTCCCAGTAGCCTCACACTTACATAATTCCATTTAAAACTTGCTGTACCCAGGCCTGAGCTCACACCAGTGTGAGAGGAAAACTCTGCTAACGTCTGCTAGTTGGCAGCAAAGGCAGCTAAAGGGTGGTCGCATTTCAGTCCAGAGTTTTAAAACAGTTGCCGCCTTTCCTGACCCCCTTCTCTTCCTCCCCACCCCTCTCCCCAGTAAAACCAATTCAAAAGGGGACAGCACTGTGCTCAGCAAGATTAACGTGCCTTCATTTGTAGGATTAGCCCTCTCATGCCGCATAATAAAATACTAGAGGTCCTTTTACATTTAAACAAATACACGAAATTCATGCCTTCTCTCCTTTCCTGTTTGATCTCACAGGACTTGCAAGACCCAAGCTTGGAACCTAAGTAGTCTCAGAAAAACTTTTAACTTAGAGTTCTCAGATCCTGGCACATCTGGGCCTCACGAGCATTGATATTGGGTGAGAGCAGAGAGATCCGCTTACTTTTAATATCTACAGCAATAGATTTGAGTTGGGAACTCACGATTAAAAGCCTATTTGTTCCTCCCAGGGCTCATAGATTTCAATGCTGGCCATAGGAACCACAAAATGTTCATTAAAGGAACCTATGCAAGGCTACTGTATGGCCACTTTGTCGGTTGAGGACTGTGCATGGGGGAAAGTATGTGAGTGTGAGCCGATGTCACGCTGGCCACCAGTGTGTGGTCTATTGTGGGAAATGCTGGTTTTTGACTGAACAGAGGGCCCCCTCCCCCTTCCCCAGCTCTACTGCACCTGCAGTGGATGAGGGAGTCCCTGCCATTCAGCCCGTCGCAGATTGTTCAAACAGAAGACATCTCTGACAGCACTCAATTCATTACATTTCTTCCTGCTTTTCAAACCAACACACACACACAAAATGAGTATTGCCAGCCAGTGACAGCCAAAAAAAAAAAAAAAAAAAAAGTCTTAAAATACTTTATATGCAGCTAATTTAGAAGCTCGCACAACTAACCATGAAATATTTTGTGTCCTTAACTTGGAAAGCTTCCTGGGGCTGGGTGGGGGGATGGGTGGATTACCTGATTTTTTTTTTTTTTTCCTATTGAAACCTACCTCCATAGTTTATATGGAAATAGTAAGTTTGTAGAATGACATTGCTTCCAGGGCAGGGAGAACTTTCTATAGGGATCAAAGCGGAAACATGCAAGAGAGAATAGGTCCTGATTAATCTTAGCAGAAGGGCCCACTTGATACATACTCATAATTTATTCTGGGGAACCAGCTTGCTAATAGAGGAAGGGTACCCAAGTACCAGGAGCAGGCTGCAGAGGAGGAAAGAAGGAAGTCCTGGGGCCAGAGGTGTGAGCTAAACATTTAAATCAACTTCCTGACAAGCAAACCTCACCTCCACATGCTCTGGCTTACTCTGCCATCTTGGATTCTGAAATGATTTGCACTATTTCACAAAGCTGCTGAGAGGGTGTTTGGCAAGCTGACGACAGAGCGGTAGTCTAGTTTACCAGAAGTTGGAGTAAACACACTCCCAGAAGACTAGATTTTGAGGCACCTTCCTTGGAGGAGAGAAGTACAGGGAAACAAGCAGAAAGGGGACCTTGAGAGACAAGCTTGCTTCAGTCCGACTGGACTGTAACCTTATGCAATATCCCAGATTGGAGTGTTGGCTGATTTTTGTCTAATCATTATTTTGTGAGATTCTAGGCCCATATCAGAACATAAAGTCCAGTTTCCAGACAATTCATTCGCCTTGGAAGGGAATTCAAAAAATGAAATGGATTTAAGGGTTGGAAATAAATCCTGGCAGTGCACCTCCAGAAACACCAAAGGATGCCCGTCCACCAGTGAGTGTGGCTCTGTCCATTTTAGACACACTCCAGCTACCAAATGCTTTTCATCTTTAACTCACTCAGAGATTGTCCACAGTCAGTGTTTGACTCTGACATGTTATTGTTCTTATTTTGAGATGGGTCTAGTGTAGCTCTGGCTAAAAGCTATATAAATCCCCAGAGTAGAAGGTATGGAGAACGTGGAAATGCTATGCCAATGGTAAGTCAGAAGAAACTGTTGAAACCACTGTGATATCAGAGCCAGAAGACTTTAGAAGTCAGAAGCTGTTTCTGGGACTCAGGAGGGCTAAAACAGACAAGCCATGGTAGGTCTAAAAAGGCCTCTGGCCTAATTTGATAAGAGCCTGAAGACAAAACAAAACACAGCTGACCAACTCATTCTGATCTCAGAATAAACTCTAACTAGCAGATCACTCAACTCTGAAAGCACACATAAAGGAAAGGAGTCCTTCTGTAGAGGTATGTAGGCTGTGTGTGAGCAGATCTGGAATTATTTATAAGAGACATCAGCCATTTGAATGTTGGGGAGGCCGGGGCCTCCAAGACTGGACTTGTTAGTATGATGGAAGTGAACTTTACTGGCTTGCCCAGGAACTCTCTGCTGTCTCCTGTATAGGCCTCCCAGAGGAGCTGCAGACCCTGCCATCACAAGCTGGGGGTAGGGGCATCTCCCTACTCTGGTGTGGCCACCAGTGACAAGAATGCCAGGGGAGATGGTATTCTAATACCACCAGCATTTTATTGCCCTTTGGGGGTGGGGGCAACTCCAGTCTCAAGCGCCCACATTCTTCCTTTCAGGAAGATACACACTGATGGCAGAGTTTCAAAGTGACTTCCCAGGCTAACCTTAAGTCAGAGGGGTGATAAAGAGGTGAAAGAGACCCTCAAGGCTAACGTCCCTGCCTAGGATCCTAACAAGGGCCAGGATCTTTGTCTACAGCTTTGAGACCACCTTGGCATGTGGTTCCCTGTCTCTCACCTTCTGCTAGACAGAGAGTTAATCTCAGGCTCCAATCAAGCCAGTAGATGTAAGAGTCTGTGGGGGTGGTCTTACACAGCTAACTGTACTTCTCACCTTAGGAAGTGAAGGGTTGGCTCATCCTGACCAGCTTCCCCCTCCCTCCTCCAAAAAAAAAAAAAAAAACCCAAAACAAACAAACAAACAAAAAAACCTCTTTCAAAGCCTCCCACATTTTAACCAGTGCTCTCTGGCTTGGGTGAGAAGAACTCAGTATGGCTTAGCCACAGGTAAAGGACTAGGGTAAGATGTCAAGAAGACAACACCCAGGCCAACAACTTCTGATCTTGAGGGTATGAAGCCTATAGCCATCTCTGAGGCCAGGAGGTCAACATAGAGAGTGTTCAGTCTCCCGCGCAGGAGGCAGGGCACTCTGTAACAGCTACACAGCACCAGAAACTCGGGCAACTTTCTTTCGCTGCAGGGTTGCGGGAGGCAGAGACACTGGGAACCCCTCCGCAGCTTTTTGGGGAGTTTTTGGGCATGGGAGCCTGGCCGCGGTGACGTCAGGTCCTAGCCAGTCCAGATTAGCTTCCGACTCCAGTCGGTACCCGTGCCACAGTCTCCAAGCTTTGGCCCTGTAGTCCCTTCCCTTCAGGGAGCCTGCAGGAGGCTGGAGAGCTCTCAGCTCAGCCCTGCCGAACCTGGGCCTGGAGAAGCAAAAGTGGTTCAAAGCGCCGAAATCTTTATACATCCGTGCCCACTTGACTCGCTATAGACAAGCAGATGGGGTCATAAAACGAATGGCCCCTCCGAGCTTTGAATCACCTGACCTGCCTGCCAACTAGAAACACTACCTCTAGTCTGATCGCTGGCCCAGAAGCAGCAAATAAATCTCAGCGTCCCTCAAATGAAAAAGGTTACCGCTTGCTTTTGGAGAGGAACTGACACCAGCGCCCAGGAAGTTAGCACTATTCCCGTTCTACCAAAGTATAAAATACAATTTATCCGGAACCGCACAGAGAAAGAGGGCTCTGACGAGAGAAATCCCTGCTTACCTGCGTACTCCAGTCTCTCCAAGAGAGGTTTCGTTAGTCAAAACAAGAAAGTCGAGCCGTCCATTATTTTCTAAAGGCCACAGAAGGAAAATATCCTGGCGGAGAATAACAATACTAGAGCTGGCCAGCATCCCTAGAAGACAGGAGGCTCCCGGCTGGTGTCACGAACATATTTCCGGGAAAGTTTTTAATAGAAAATAATTATGAAAGACGTCGACCTAATCCTGCAGTTTGAGCCATTTCCCTGTCTTTGGAAAGCGCTGCTGAGCTTTTTATTTTAAATTTCCAGAGTCTGTGTGCCTTTGGATATTATCCAGACTCTCACAGTAAAAGCCACAGTTTCTCCCTTCTTTAAGGGATCCATCTCCTAGATAGAGTCCCTAGGGAGAGGCAGTCAGACATCTTTCAAGTCAGGTCAAAAAAGAAAACGAAGAATATGAAGTCAATCCCCAACCCCAGGCCCAGGTGGAGCCTGAAAAGAAGTCTTAGCTCCAAGAGTGAGGAGAAGCAGTTGAAAACAAACAAAAACAACGCAAAAAAAAAAAAAAATCCCCACAGAGATGCAAATTATTTTAAAGTAATAATAGTAGGGTGGGGGTATGGGAGAGATTGTGAGCTCCAGTCTTGGTAAAACAGTTACAGCGAAAAGAAACTCCAGGAAGAAAAATATGAGTGTCTATTTTTCAAAACTTTCAAAAGCAAAGGGGAGGGATTTGCAGAGAAAAGTGCTTTCAGTCACAAGATAGATTGATAGATAGACAGGCAGACAGACAGACAGACAGATAAGAGATGCCAACTAGCAGGTGATCAGGCCACAGTCAGACCTCAATTTCAGAGCAGTTAGCTATAAACTGTGAGCAAAAGTGTAAACCTTGAGCACACAAAGGCATGATTTAATTTCACTCTTCTAATGGTTCTAAATGAAGACCCCAGCACCACGCAGTTTAGCAGTAGTCCTTACCCCCCCCCCCCCAAGGCGCTGATCAGCTCCTTTTTAAAGTGAGAAAACTGGCAGCTCAAACCCAGTCAATGGAGCGCCTACAACAAAAGTTCTGAAAAGCTGAATGAATTGGGCTGTAATTACTACCCCCCAGCTTATCTCTTATTCATTCAATTTATATTATTGTGAAGGAATCTTACTCTCAAAATCATTCGATTACCGTTTTACCTAGGGTCATGGAGGAACCTGTGACATGGCAGGGATGTGCCCCCCTTACAGCATTCAGACCAATAGGAGAAGGGGGACCACCTTGCACCCCAATTTACTCTGCTATTACTAGAACTCAGTGCTGTAAGCCTGGTGCCTTCCATTTCAAACCTTTGTTTTTATAGTCAAAGAGGAATATGTACCCTACATTCAAAGCCTGACAGGGAGGGGCTACGAAATCCTCTGACTTTGCTATTTAGACAAGGTGGGGGTTATATGAAATACCACTTAGCTTCCCCCAGATCACAAACTCTAGAAGATCTTGCTAGACATGAAAACAAAATGAACATAAATTATTATATTTTCCCCTTTTAAACTAAAAATAATCGCTGAAATGGGGTGGGGGAGAGTATTTCTCTCCCTTGGCCTTGGAAAACATTTCATGAAAAAAACAAAAAAGTCAGCTTGGGCATGCCAGGGCTTCACACACCTTTCCATTTGAGATGCTGCTGATGGACAGTCTCGGGAGGCTTCCCCACTGCAAGAATGTGTCGCTTTCCAGAAATAAGTACAGCTATTACATCCAAATCTACTAGCAGTCTAAATAATTAATTGAAGCATTGCTCTTTGACCTTGAAAAGTCCAGTAGGGACACATTTATAGTAATAATACCTCCGAATGAGCCCTTGTCAAATATTCATTTAGTGGTTAATGTGAGCCATTTTCCCCTGGGAGGGTCTGTGATACCAGCTTTCCGGCATTGGCAAAGGAACCTTGTTAATCTACTCGCGCTCAGCAAAATATTTTAACACTCTTTAAGATATGGAGGGGGTGGGTGTGGAAGAAAAGATGTAGCAAGAACAGATTATATTCTCGTCCTGTTACGGATTTCTAGTCTGTATAAAGTCCAAGTAACATTTAAATTCATTCCCCTCTTGACTGAAAATGAAGCCCCATTGACTGTAATAAAATTTCTAGGAAAGTTACAGGCATCGACAGCAGCAAGCCCTCTCTGGGTAGAACTATGACTTTATCTCTTTTCTTAAAAGTGAAATTCTTCTTTAAAATTATTTGCTTATTAATATTAGCCTATGTATGCAATTACACATCTTGAGAAGTGTTTTACTTAGTGAAATGGGTAACACAGCAGTGTTCTTCAGCTGCAGTTTATCAAAGCGTCTATATTTGCAAACAAAATAGTTTGGCTTCTTCTACTTTTAAACTATTTGGTTTGGAGATATGGTGGGATAAGAGGAAGAACGTGGCTTCTTCTTTTTTGCAGTGATAATCATTTAAATGAGTTCAGCTGTCTCAGTGAGTTCATGCTCTTCTGTCCTGCAAAATATTTGAACCAGAGCATCTCCCCAAAGTGTTTGATTTGGAAGTTGAGAGTCAGGTCACTTATTGTAACTTTTATATGTACCCCTAAGATATATTAATTTTCAAATATATACATTCTATACTGTCCATTGGCTTGAGTTCCGGGACTATCCTCCCCTCTCCCCCAAAACCACCGTTTGGTTCTTTATTCAAAGTTTCTTTTATTCCTATGTGTGAGCAAGAACTGTCGAATGTGCTCATTACCACGTGAATAATCCTATATGCATCACAATGGCTGCCCCAGCCCCGGGAAATTCTTTTAGAGTCTGCATTAATTAGAGGGGAAACTGCCTAGCTTGGACTGGGAACTGAATATAAGTCCCTTCCCAGTACTTTACCCTAAAACGAAAATAAAGAAGTACAACCCACTCTACACCTGAAGTAAAACGACCGAGAAGAAATATAAACACAGAAAACGAGACCTTCATAATCCTCCACGGAACATTAATAGCTCTTTAAGAAAGAAATTACTTTCTTGCAAAAGAGGCGACACAGGCCTAGAGGCTGAGAGAACTGGCAGCGGCCCGTACCGGCTGAAGGTCAGAAAGCGCCACGGGATCCTAACTTCTGCAGAGGTGCAGCGAGAAGGACGCTCTAGAAATAGAGAAACAGTGCAGAACTCATAAGGCCGTCCCATTCCTGGTTCTTGGTGCCTTCGATAAAAGATGACCGAAGCTAGGAGCCAAAAAAAAAAAAAAAAAAAAAAAAAAAAAAAAAAAAAAAAGCAAAGCGGGCCAGCAGCCTCAGCTACGCCAGACTCGCTGGTTAACTTTAAGACCACGGCGGTCCCTGCAACTTTTCCTCTCCAGCCGAGGACGTCGCTAGCCTCTTTACTTTTCCTGGGGCAAAACAAAACAAAACAAAACAAAAAAACCAAACAAAAAAACCCAAAAAAACCTCAACAAATCCAATCTCGTTTCCCCACCCTCTCTCCTCCCCCTCTCTCTACTACTGTAGTAAAACACTTAACAGATCAAAAGCACAATCATGTCCAAATGTGATCAGAGCACACAATGCAAAATATCTACCTCGGAGTGGAGAGCTTTCTTCTGTAATATGTCTGTTGCCTGGCTTCTCTTTTGCGTGTAACCAGCTGCAGAGATTTTCCGATTTGGGACTACAGGCTTGGACCCGCGCTGCCAAATTAAGAAGTGGAATCCGGAGTGGGGGGGTGGGGGAGAAAGGGGGGAAATAAATAAATAAAAAAGTCCATGATAATTAAGGGAATTTTGCAAGCCACTCTTCGCTCTTCCCTCACCCCAAACAGGAAAACGTAGAGGACAAAGTTTATGAAGTCAGGAAACAAAGACAGAAAACCACTTGTTTCCTCACACAATAGCAGGGCTAGAGTCACCCAACCTACCCGGCAGAACACTCAGCGTGTCTACTTTGTAATTATTCCGATACAAGAAGCATCATTTTCCCTATAAACCACATTTCAAAGGTCCATTGTGTTGTGAAGAAAATGAAAACCAACCCAGCCAAGCTGGTTCTGATTTGGCTCAGTACCCCATCTGCTAAGCTACACGAAAAATTTCAGAATTGACTCGTTCTGGCAACAAGTGCTACAAGAGAGTTTAAGCCCACATCGCGCTTCTTCAAGCTGCTCAGGAAAGGAGGGGGTGGACTTACAATATATGCCTCTAGTTTCTATTCTAGAAATGTCAGCGCATTTCAGTTTCCCGTTATTAATCATCCAGCCATTTTTTTCTTCTGCAGTTAACGCTAACAGACATTGCTGGTAACACCAAGATCTTGGTGGCTGAACAGTTATTCAATTCCCCAAGAAGTTATGTGTAAGCATGCTAGCCAAAGAAATGAAAAGACTCAGGCATAATTTCAGTGTCCATATTTCAAAAATTTATTTCTCTCAAACTGTGCATAATGGAGTAAAAACTTAAGTTGAAAATGTAGCTGTTATAAGGACGGTATTAGTTCAAATATGTACATGGATTCTCGGCAGCCTGACTCCAACAACAGAGCCGAATCTTTTAAAATACAACTACTGAAAATAAAAGGGGGAAAAACCTTAAAATATCACAATTTACAGAAATATTACAAACCATAAGAAAATATTTCAAACACAGTAATTCCATACTTTTTATGTGAACAAAATGGAAGGGTGGGATTGAACAAAAGCTATTATAAATTACCAACGATATCAACCCGCATGGACATTTTTTTGCCTTTAACAGTAAGTTAAAAATTTAGTACAATCTAGAACGTTTGCCTTAAACAAGACCACGAGAACGGCCTTGTCAGTACTTGCTCTCATGTTTTCCTTTTGTACAATTTTAAAACTAAAATGTTCAAATCCGAATAAACTCCTTCCTTGTTTGTAACGGTCCTAAATTTAAGCTGCAGAATCAAAACCCAGCAAGAACCCTTTCCTCGAAAAATATTGGCAAATTCTCAGCTTATAAACAATGGACATTTGATTGCCATGTTTATCTCGATAAATACTGTACAAAAGTTGCTTGCAAATATTAAAACTTTTTTCATCGCCCGGAGTCTAGCTCTAAATATTACTGGTAAAGACTTTTGCGAACTCCCTGCGAAGCGCCTAACGTACCACTAGAACTTTAAAAAAAAGTTTTGCGTAGTTTTTTTTCCTCCAGATCTATACATGGTCCAGATTCCCCCGCCCTCCCCGCCGCCCTCATGTTTTCTCTGTACAAAAATAGTCCCCCAAAAAGAAGTCCCAAGATCTCTCATAAAAGTTTTCTAGTCGGCATCACGGTTTTTGCGTTAATTTGGATGGGATTGGTGGTTTCTTCCCGCAGCTGTCATTTTGCTGGGGAAGATTTTTTTTTTTTCCTTTTTGAGCATATTAGATTTTTCTTACTCTCCTCTTTTGCACCCCTCCCAATTCCCTTGTATCTCTTTGAAAATCTCTCCCCTTCCTCCAGTTCGCGGTCCGGTCCTCACATGTGCGACAAGGGCAGTGTGCCGTTAATGGCCGTGCCGGGCACCGGGCCGCTCTGGTAGTGCTGGGCCATGTGCAGTCTACTGGGCGCAGCGGGCTCCGGCACCTCGGCGCCGGGGAGGTACATGCTGATCATGTCCCGGAGGTCCCCGGCCTGGCAGGGCGCCCTGGAGTGGGAGGAAGAGGTAACCACGGGGGGGCTGGAGCTGGCCTCGGACTTGACCACAGAGCCCATGGAGCCCAGCGCCATACCGGGGGTGCCCTGCTGCGAGTAGGACATGCTGTAGGTGGGCGAGCCGTTCATGTAGGTCTGCGAGCTGGTCATGGAGTTGTACTGCAGGGCGCTGACGTCGTAGCGGTGCATCGGCTGCATCTGTGCCGCGCCGTGAGCGTTGAGGCCCGGGTGCTGCGGGTAGCCCAGCTGCTCCTGCATCATGCTGTAGCTGCCGTTGCTCCAGCCGTTCATGTGCGCGTAGCTGTCCATGCGCTGGTTCACGCCCGCACCCAGGCCGGCGCCCACCCCAACCCCGCTCGCCATGCTGTTCCCGCCGGGGGCCAGCAAGCCTCCGGGAAGCGTGTACTTATCCTTCTTCATGAGCGTCTTGGTTTTCCGCCGCGGCCGGTATTTATAATCCGGGTGCTCCTTCATGTGCAGAGCGCGCAGCCGCTTGGCCTCGTCGATGAACGGCCGCTTCTCGGTCTCCGACAAAAGTTTCCACTCGGCGCCCAGGCGCTTGCTGATCTCCGAGTTGTGCATCTTGGGGTTCTCCTGGGCCATCTTACGCCGCTGCCCCCGGGACCACACCATGAAGGCGTTCATGGGTCTCTTGACGCGGTCCGGGCTGTTCTTCTGGTTGCCGCCGGTCGTCGCCGCCGTGGCGTTGCCTCCTCCGCCGCCGCCCCCCGAAGCTTGCTGCGGGCCCGGCGGCTTCAGCTCCGTCTCCATCATGTTATACATGCGGGCGCTGGGCGCGGGCGCGGCCCGCCGGCGGCCGCCGACCCTCGGCCCGGCCGGGACTGCGGGGGCCGCGCGCGGGGGCCGGGATGCAGGGACCGCGGGCGGGGGCGTCGGCGTGCACTGCCCCGCGCGGAGATCTGGCGGAGAATAGTTGGGGGGAAGCGGAGCTCGAGACGGGCGAAGTGCAATTGGGATGAAAAAACCGGCGCTCTCCTCCTCCGGCCGCCGCGATTGTTGTGATTAGTTTTTGGAAAGGCTTAAGCCTCGGGCTCCAAACTTCTCTCCTTTTCTTTCTCTCTCCTCTTCTTTCTCCCAGCCCTAGTCTTAAAGAGGCAGCAAAGTACTTTTCCCTTTTTGCAAACACTCTCTTCTCTGCCTTGACAACTCCTGATACTTTTTTGAACAAGTTAATAGACAACCATCCATGTGATGGGGGCTGTCAGGGAATAAATGGGTTTCCGGCGGCCAATCAGCGAGCGCCGGCTCCAGCGCCGGAGCCCAGCCTCGCCAGAGGGTTTTGCATGAAAGGGGGCGGGGCCTGCCGCGCCGCCGAGCCGAGCCCAGCGGAGCGCTGTGCCCCGAACCGCGCGGGGGAGGCGGGCCCGCAGCCTGCAGCCGGCCGCGGGGGAACCTTTGTATCCCCTCCCCCCCCTGTTCTCAGCAACAGGTCACGGCGCACGGCTGTTCGAAGGAAGTGGGTAAACAGCACCAAGACGACAGCTCCTTTCCCCCACGCTACGGAATATTGGCTCTCTCTTGGTACATAAGGGTGGATGGGGCGCGGGAAGCTGGGGCCAGGGTGGGGCAAGGCCCAGGGGTGGTTCAGGGCGACCGTCCAACTAGTATTTCAGGAAGCTGGCAGGGCCGGAGGTGGTGTGCCATTGTTCCTCCGCTCATCCGCGGCACTGCTCTCTGTCCCAGCCCCTCTTCCAACCTTGTTGGCAACACCCACTCACCCCCTCTTCTCACAGTACAGACGAGAAGTTAGACCCAAGCCTCAGACCTCAGCGCCCTCCTGGCTTCCTCGTCATCGGCTCGGTTCCCAAACACGAGTCCTCTGCCCATGTGGCTGACTAGAGCAGAGCTGGGGCCAGGCCTTGTTCACAGCCTTCTTCTAGGCCTACTCAGGTGTGGCTCAAGGAACTGCAGCACGTGCCCTCAACCCTAACTCCCTCCTCCACCAGTCTGTCCCGTCCAAAGGGTATAAAGGCAAAGCTTGAACTCTCCTCCCTCTCAAACTCCCAACCCCGATCCAAGAGGATTTCATTGGTGGCAGTTTCAGATGAGACCTTGGGGGACGAAAGAATCCACAGAAAGAAGCTCCCGAGTGCAGGAGGTGGGGGGAGGGTCACGCAACTTCCTGCCATCCCACCGGGAGGCACGGAGGTGGCATTTGGGTTGCGCTCACAAACTCCCTCCCACGCTGCGTTCCCAGGATGGGGCAGCGCAGCCCCCATTGCCCCTGCTGACTGGCACGGTGGTAATCGCGAAGGCCCGGGCGAGAGGCGCCGGGGCCTGGGAAGAGCGGGGTGTCCAGAGGTACAGGTGCAGGCGGCGTGGGCAGAGAGAAGGCCCGCTGAGCCCGAGGAGTCGGGACCGAGCAAGCCCAGGCTGTGGGAGAATGGGCTGTGGGGCAGGGGTAGGGGTTCAACAATCTTGCCCGCCCAGGACCTGAGAGGGTAATTTTAGCCGATCTCCCATTGTCCAGACGTAAAGATTTCAATCGGCAGGCGCTCAAAAAGCCCAGAGCCACAGCACCACGTCCGTTACAAATAGGTAGTTTTGTTTCTCTTGTTGTCGCTACACGAAGTCAAACAAAGCCCCGTCTAAGTTTCCTTCCACTCTCTTGTTGGAACCTTTGTGGCTAAAATGCACTTGGGTACAAAAGAGGGGAGAGAAGGAAGAAAGTCCTGATGCCATTTTTTTTTTTTTTTTTTTAATAAAGAGCTTAAACCATCAGGGTTACTTATTTTCTTTTTTTCCCTGCAACACTCTCGCGGCCCCTCCTCCCCTCATCTACCCCAACTCTGCCAAAAGAAAACGTTCAGAAGGGTTATCTGCCGGCCACGCTCCGCTCATTGTCCTTCCAAACTGCCCTGTTTATTCCTCCCTCACTGCCCACCACGGCCCCTTCCCCACCCCCACGTCTCCAGTCCCTATTCGCTCAGACTTGACTGTTATTGTCACATTCAGTTAACTATGCCCACTTTAGACCCAGAAAAATTGTGGTAAAGAATTTTTGTAAACTTGAAATAAATCATTTCTTCTCTACTCCACCCTCTCCCTGCCCCAGGTTCTCCTTAAGTTTTGGTTGCTTTAGTTCTTGGGTACCCGGAAAGGACTTATAGAAACGTGTAAATATTTGGGACTCTTAAAATTAAAGCATTGTTTTCTGCTTAATCGGGGTGTACTATTACGCTCAACACGAATCTCTGGAGACTAGAGCAAGGTTGAGCTAGGGAAGGCGGCCACCGACTTTTCAGCGCGCCTAGTTTCTGAGATGTGGCTGCTGCGCCCCCTGCTGGTGGACTCTCTTTTCCAAGACTGCTTTTACCTTTAAAATAAGATGTGTAAAAATAAAGTTAAAAAAAAAAAAAAAACCGAGGAGGATGGAAGATCAAACTAATTACACATAATCTAAACAAAAGAAAAGTTAACATATCATATAAGCCGTGGGACGAAATCATAAGAATCAAATTTAATTTGCTTAACTTAGAAATGTACATAGAACCGCCAGATAAGTGGGAGGTTAAACGAGGGGAAAAATAGGTATAAATTATGAGATTCAAAGTATGAATGAATTATGATTGTCCGCGCGCCACGAAGGGCAGGCCGAGCATTCACTTTGTGATTGTTTATGTATCAGTAGGTGCTTAATAGCGTTTTTCTGAAAACTTAGAAAAAGCTTATGGATAATTAAGTTTGAAGAAAAAAAGCCCAACGAGTTGATGTGGACGATGTTGGCGAATATTTATTAATATAAATACTGATAATGGGTGACGATAAAAGCTCATCTCTTTAAATCTTGATGTCACTCTTTCAAGGTTAGTAGGAAGTAGATTGTTTTCCTTGCCTCATTGGGATCGTCTCTGAGCCTCTCAGATGTGTGTTTGCACCTGAACTCTATAATAATCTACTTAAAGAGGGTAAGGGGTCTGGCTAGGTCTCTTGTTAATTGCTTTATCATATGAATAAACTATGGGAGTGCATTACAGTCGTGTTATCATTTGTAGTATTTATTTGCAGCTTTATTTTAATTAAGTCTACTGTACTTATCAGAGGCAATAAACTAATGGTGGCTGGTGTTTATGCATAATAATGTGCCTCGAAAGTAAGATTAAAGAAGATGGCGACAGCAAAGCCCATTTTCTCATTAGAATATTTTTAGAACATATTGAAAAAAAATTAGATCACTGGCCACCCGATTTCAATCCAACACCATCATAGTCCCTTACGTATAATAACAACTCTAACAGCTCTAGCCCATGACAGAGGCAAACCTCTTTTGGGGTTATAATAGCTGACTACAGTACCAGCAACAATGCACTATTGACTAGCAGACAATCAGAAAAAAGACTTGGAACAGGGTGCTTCATCCTCTGAGAATTTAAAATGTTGCTATTGGCATAGTTTATGAAAATTGGAAGTGCTTCATCTAATGTAACACTTCCCTTCATGGGCAGCAAAAAGCTATACACTTTTAGACCAGCATTAGTGATTAGCATATGCCTGGAGTAATCAGATTTTATTTTGCTCTGCTATTGGCCCAAGCCAGAAGCCTTAACTGCCAAGTATAACCCAATTTATTTAAAAATCTTTTACATTTTTCTCTCCTAGAGTATTATATCTGAAGCCAACTGACAATGTTGTGGAGGTGCGGACTGTAGACTTATTTTTTTTCTTCTTAGTGGCAAATAGAGGTTTAAGTTGCAGTAATTAGCGAGAACTAGCCAAGCATCTTACTATTATGATGCTTGTTAAAAACGCTTCGCTCCTGCATCTGCATTTGAGTGGGTTCCCCTCCTCTCCTAATCTCCTTATGGAAATGAAGGCGAACGGCAGGGGACCTGCAGAGTCCCGGAGAATGCCCTTGTTAACTGGAATTTCTCAGCATTGCTAATTAGCAGAGTTTGACGACCACCAGTATTGGGGGAAAGCTCTGTTTAACCACTCGCCAACCATTCCGAGGAAGAGCAGACTAATTTTATTTTGTAATTAAAATCTGAAAAGGGCCCTATTTGACAGTTAGGGCTATGAGAGTTTTATCTCCCTGAGAAATAATTACTGCCTTGATAACTCAATTTTCTGAAAAATGTCAACTGTGGGCTCCAAAAGTTTTAATTTCATTACATAAGGAAAAGGAGCAAGAAAAATAGGAGAAAATGTACAGAAAGGCTTTCTAATTCTGGAACTGGTTAAATATATTGGGAACCAGCTTTAACCAAACAAAGTGCCCCCCACCCCCCTTTGTTAAGTTCTTCTTTCCTTTAAAGCATCTTTTCTGACCACAACCATAGCAGGGATCCTTCTGCAGCGAGGAAAATTACATCAGAGCCTGGCATTCAAGAAGCAAATAAATCCAAAAAAACTGAAATACAGAAACTATAGAAAAGTTCATGAGTTTAAAAGCCAAAGATGCAGAGACTATTGGGAGACTTAGGGAATGGCTGGTAACTCTGATGAGGTTCTATTTGTCTGTCCCCAAATACTATAGGAAACCAGAGAATGTATGCTTCCTTCTGCCCTCTCAGTCACAAAACATGTCGGGTCAGTCCACATGGCAGGTGGGGGGATACCGCTGAGCCTTCAGAAGGACCAGAGCTTTAAGATTTAGGAAACACAGATGAAGATAGCAAAATTAATTTAGAAGATTTGTTTTCCAAATAAATAAGTACACAAAAATCACATACCTTCTAAAAATAATCAAGAAGAAATGTGCTAGAAAAATTAGGGCTATGGAAAGTTAGGACAGGAATTAGAAAATGAATCCTATCACTGTGACACACCCTTTCCTCCGGCCTGTTCCCTTCACTGAAAAACCTGTAGGGGAAACCCTAATTTTCATAGTATGACTTTGAGGAAAATGGCTGTTCTCTCATTGGTGCCTTACCCATCCTATTTTCCTCCTATGTTCAATGTTATATTTGCTAAGTGTGAGAGATGACTGATAGGGTCCATAATCCATTTTTCAAGATGCTACAAAGAACAACCATAGACTTCTATCCCTTTTTGTTTACCATATGGATACAAGGTACACTGCTAATTTAAAATTGCTTAATCATATTTTTTTCTTCTTGTGTCTCTCCAGGACCTTGCCTTTAATTTTTCAGAAGTGGTATTATTTGCAACAAATGGACAAGGGGCTGTTGAAGCCCAGACCCAATTTTACCAAATAATTTCCTTCAAGAGCTGCAAGGACCCTTGAAACCTGAGGAATGCAGGGTGGTCTGCCCAATGACCATTGTGCTCAATTCATTCTATCTCTCACTGATGAAGTAAATACATTAAAAAAAAAAAGAGTTTGGCAGTTAGAAACTTAACATATTTCCCTCTTGCTTTGAATTGTACTATTTTTTTTTAAAAAATCGCCTTTTCGAGTCTTCTGGGATGTATGTAAAAATATATGGTTCATATATTTTTTTCATTTTTCAGATATTCCAGATCAATTAATTTTTTTCTGGGCAGAGGAGTCACGCTTCACTATTTTTCATTTCCAATTTATGAATTGTCAACCCTGAGATTCTGTTTCTACCACTGCTGTTGCTGTCTAGGGGAAATGTAGTTTGTCCATTAGATGATCTAATTGCTTTAAAAACAGAAATTCCCCTGTTAAAGATAAACCGAGGGCATGAAGAGTAGCTACTGTTGGTCTTCAATTGCACTTCTGATTCTAAAAATCGGGCGTGGGGGTGGGGATCACCAGAGAGTCCAAACACTCCAGAGAGACTTTAGTCCTTTTGCACCTCCAAATCAACGCTTGGAAGTCTATGTAACACTTATTTGACAGCTAAATATTTTGGGCAATTCATCCTACCAAAGGCATACATATGTCCTCTTTTGTCTGATGGCCATGACTGTTTACCGTAACTTAAAGAAAAAGATGTTCTTCTAAAATTTTCTAGCTGCAATTACTTTATTTAGTTGTGCCATCTAAAAAACAAACCAAGCCTTCCTTGAGGTTTTTCTGACCCGTATTAAGTGACAGCAATGCAGGCCGGTGACATGTGACTGCTGCAGCAAAGTCCAAGTAGCTGGAACACTTAGCCCGGAGCTCTGTCTTTCCTCGGTGACCTCACATAACTTTCTGCTTTGTGTCACTCAAAAGCTTCCTTTCCGGAAGCTCAACCCGATGGAATAGGAACAACAGAAAGTGATAAGCCTCAGAAAGCAAGGGTCTTAGGGACTCCCAAGAGCAAGCTGAAGGAAGGGAAGAGGGAGATCTGCTTCGTTGGATTGGACTGCTTTTTTCAGGAAATGGAGGAAAGCCTTCCACCTGTAGCATGACAGGAAGTTAAAGCAAACCTGCGTGGTGAAAGTCACCCACAATCATCACCAGATCTAAAAGAAGCCAATGCTACTTGTGGAAGGTTTGCCTGTGGCTCGTGCTGAAGTGCTCTGAATCACTGTGCTCCCATCCTGGGCTGGCTGGCATCCTTCAGGCCTTCTGTTGACATCAGGAGGCCTCTTCCAAAAGCTCTTCTAACGTCAAAGGCAGTGTCTGAGAAGTCAGCTTTTCCTGAGGCCCACTTCTGCTTGTCCTCAGCATCTCTCCCAGCCCAGGCTCAGAGCTGGGCTTCCAAACCCATCCCCGCGGAATTCTCAGATCGCTGGCCTGATAATAATCTTTAAAGCCTTCTTCTAAGCTGGGGCTCTGACTTTTATCTTTCCTCCCACCCTTCTTGGCTTTTTGTTGGCAGCCCCCACTCCTTCTTCCTCTCTCACCCCCCCCCTTAATTTGGAGATCACTGACACGCTATGCTGTAATGAGTCCTTCAGAAACTGTTATGATCTATGGTGACAGTCTCTACACCTAATTCACAGATTATTGACAAGCACTGTGGGCTCAATGGTGTCAAGTTGTACTTGTGGTATTTGTACTCTTCAGCAGCCCACGTAGCTGATGGGCTCTGGTTCTGAAGCCGCAGCTTAACAGTTTATTGAGAGATGATCATCTATCTGTAGCTCTGCTCCTTTCAGTCTGGTCCTGTTCTCTCCCTGGCTCTTTGTCTGGGACTTAAATTCCAGGAACCAAAGATTTTCCAGCATTTAAAAAACGAACAAGAAGACTAAACTTAATAAACGAAAGTTCATCCTCGAACCTGGATCTTATTAATGAGCCTTGCCCCTGCCCATCTCCAAATAGCCTCCCCAAGTCCAAACCACACACCCTGCTTCTCAGCGTTTTAAGCTTGGGAGGTAGAGAGGGAGAAAAGAAGGAAGGAAGGGTTGAGGACTTGGCCTGGACTCAGTGGACCTAGGCTAAGTTGGCCCACCCGGCTGGCTGGCTCACAGGATCTGGAAAGACTCACTATTTTACAAAGCAGGGCGCCCAGCCAACCCGCTAGGGCTCAAGCCTGGATGCGACGACTACAGACCCAAAGCGCCTGCCACGCCCCTAATGGGTACAGCGCGGCTAGGGAGATCCGGCGGGATGCCAGCTCCAGGAGGCTCTGCCTTCTCGGAGAATTCAGTCTCTGTTTGGCAGCCTTCCTTGTCTCCAAAGGTGGAGGGCCCTCCTCCCCGCTGGCAGTCCTGTGGCGTGGGATTGGGGCCGGGGCTCAGCCACCTGCGGCTGCAGAATCACAATGCAACCGAGCATTGGGTGGCGCGCTCAGGCCTGGCTCACCCACTGGCTCACTGCTTCTTGCTCAACCTGGTTGTGCTTCCTCTTCCGACCTTGCTTAGTTGCGGACTTGGCGGGCTGCACGCCTGTTCCCGCTGACCTTCGCCTAAGTCTTCTGTCCGCTTGCTGGAGAGAAGGCTCGTCCACTGCCAATTCTTCCATACTCCCCAATGGCGACTGTCTAACCCTTTTGCAGTCCGCTTCCGAGGCCTGTACTTGGTTTCTCTTACTCTTCTCCGCCACGAGACAGATGACCGCAGCGCTGGGACCCAGGACGCCCCAGAAGCGTCCCCCAGGCTCCTCGGTGTACGTGGGGGTCACAAGGCTAGTCCCAGTTTGGGATTTCCCTAACCAGGCCTAGCCTCTTCGTGGAGAAAAGGGTAGAGGTGCCGAGGCAACGGCTCCCGAATGTTCATCATTTCGACAGACTGTCGGGTAGATTTCTCAAAAGCTGGATATGTACCCTCTTCTCCTCCGAGATCCGATCCCGGAATCAGAGGAGAGGGCATGTCATCGCGCGGAGCAACTCCTTTAACAACCATCTTGGATCCGCTAATCTGGAGGAGGAATAAACACATCCTCAACAGCAGATTTGCAGAGATACGGCATTAAATGTGCAAAATGCTATTCTGTTAGGAAATGTTAAGCTAGGTTCCGATGGCAAGCCCTAACCTTGCGGATAAAAGTTAAAACGGCAAATGTGTCCCCGAAGTAGGAAATGGTCATTTTGTTCATTTGTTGATTTTTTTTTTTTAAATTTTAAACTAAACAAAACAACATTTCCCGCTTTGCTGGGAATTCAGAGGCTGTGTTCTTTTTGTAGTCCGTCTTTCTGAATCCATCACAAGGCGGCTACTTTCCCTCCCTCGCTGACAGAAGTTACAGCTCTTTCTTACACAGGCAGGTTTGGAAGTATTAAATAAAACAAAACAAAACTGTTTCCAGGATAACTTGGATTCCTAACCAATAAAATGAATCATAGACCAACCTCCCCTGAAATCCTGCGTTGATACCAAAGTTAAAAAGACACCTGTTTGGTTGACAATAGCTGGATTTAACCGATTGCCCGGAAGGAAAAGTTTGATCAAGAGCGGTTTGAAGGGAGGGGAGGGGAGGTAAATACTTGAAGGAGAGACTGAACTTTTAATTATATTTTAGAATTAAATATCAAATATAGACGAGTTACTTCATCCACTAGAGACCCAAGCACTTTATATCTGGAAACCTTGTATCTGAAACGCAGCTGGCGTTTAAGCGAAGCACTCTTCGCCTTAGTGTTATTTTGTGAAAAGCGGACAAGTGGAAGAAGCATTTTTCTATTTCTCTGTAGTACCATCGCATAGCCTCTAAAAGGAGACCCCCAAACCAAGCCAGGATGGGGGTGGGGAGAAACTGGGTATAAGGAGGAATGTCATTTTTTAAAGAAATGGAATTGAAAAGAATGCAATCTCTTTGGTTCTTGTTGAATTATAGTTATCTTTTCGGGGTATAAAAATTTGTTTCCACACCCCCACTTCCTTTTCTGAGGGCAATAAAGAGTTTTCTTTAACCCCAGGGCAGGGCAAGGGCTGAAGCGGGTTCGGGAGGGCGCCGTGCATCTCCCACTGCGTCCAATAGGGGGCGCTGGCTCGAGACTGCGGAGTCGCTTCTCTTCTGAACTGCTCCCGGCCCGACCGAGACAGGCTCTAGCGGGGTCGAGCGAAGAGCTTTCGTCTTTGCGGATAAAAGAGATTAAAGGCTAAATTCTTTTGGGGTGTGTGGTGTGTGTGTGTGTGTGTGTGTGTGTGTGTGTGTGTGTGTGTGTGTAGGTAGGTAGGTAGGTAGATAGATAGATAGATAGATAGGGTATCAGTTTTAACCAACTACGAAAATGTAGAGCTTTGATGTTCGTATAAAGAAACTCCTATGGGTTGTAAAATTATAAGGTTTCTGAGCCAATACGCAGCAACACTGTGTGTGGAAATTATTTAATTAAAAATATATTTTCCATACCTTCATACGATCCTTTAGAAGTACTTTAAAAGCTGACGCTTATTCTTTTGGCTGGCCTGTTGACCCTGCCACAAGTTTCTAATACTTTTATTTTAGCTGTGTTGAAGGCCCTTCTGTTAATTCGAAGGGGAAAAAAAAGAGACCCAAATATTTAAATCCCTCACTAAACAGTTACTGATCTGTTTCCCTTCCATACTTTCTTTAAATGGGGCAGTTATGTGAGGGACACATTTTACTCTGTTGGCGCCTCAAAGACAGGTATAAATGACAAAAAGGAATTCTAATAGGAAAAACCCGGTGTTGGACCACATAACCATCATAGTACAAGGAGAAGTCTAAAGAAAATTGTAACCCATCCCTACCTCAACCTAAAAAAAAAAGTAACAACAACAACAACAAAAAAAACCCTACCCTTCACCTGTATTTAAATAGCGTGTCTTTAATTACAGCGGCGGGGGTTGCCTGAGGCTGGAATGAAATTAGCAGTCATTACCGTCCTTTAACTCCATGGTGCTTTGATCAGCACTAGATTAGTTTTCCAGTTCTAACAAAGGCTCTACAGCAAGCAGTGGGCTGTAAATAAGACCGCGCGACCTGCCCTCAACACCTTTTCTCTTGTCAATCATAGCTTTATCATTCAGCCCAAGATTAACCTTTATCTACCAAAATTTTAAATTAAAAAAAGAGAGAGAGAGAGAGAGAGAGAGAGAGAGAGAGAGAGAGAGAGAGAGAGAGAGAGAGGAAAAAGAAGGAGGAGGAGAAGAAGAGGAGGAGGAGGACGAAGAGGAGGAGAAAGAAGTAAAGGGAGGGCCCTGGCCACTGCGCGCTTAGAGGTCCTCAGGAGCCTCCTTGGATTGCGGGGATGGGAGGGTGTCAGGATGCACGATCCTCAGACTGACCTTCCCAACCACACTTCTCAGGCTGAGAAGCCCCCTCCCCCCGACACTGCTCATCCCCACAGGGCCTCGCTCTATGAATCAAACAGCCAGCCATCCTCTCCTCGGCTTGGAGGCAATACGCGCGCCAAAACCACCTGTACTAAGTTTCTGGACTGAAAATCACCTATCTCTTCTACTGAGAGCAGAGCAGAGCAAAGCAAAACAAAAACAAACCAAATCAACCAACCAACGAACCAAGCAACAACAACAAAAAACCCTGCAGCTTCAGCAGTGACAAAACCCTTTCCTGAGCGTGGGATGGCGAAGGCAATGTCGTCCAATTTGTCATTAGAGGGCGCCAGAGAGTAGCCCACCGCCCTAGCCAGCTTTTCTCAGCCCTCCCAGCTCCCAGCCTCGTCAGCCTCTGTATTCCCTCTCAGGTAATATTTCTTGATCATCCTGCCCCCTTGCGTTTCTATCTCCCTCTATTCCAGTTGCATAAAGAACGACGGTTCGTCATGTCCCCTGTCTCACTTTTTTTAAATGCAAGCTCTCTTTCACCCCAATTACAGCCCCCCACCCCCTCCAGTCCCAACAGGGATTGAAGTGAGCCCTTCAGCATCTGTACCTTTCATTCCAAGCCACGGCGGTCTGCACAAGGCTCTTAGTAGGAGAGCAATACTAGAATTTAACAGTTTTAAGATGGAAACCGGAAATTTTCCATTATTGGATTTACCTATGGGGACTCACGGATGTTTCTTAGTTTTCGATTAAAAAGAAACACACATACCTCTTTCATACATACATACACCACCTTGATTACCTTCAAACCTTAAAACTATCTGCTCAAAAGAGAATAAAATGTCACTTCAATTCTGCATGTGTTAAAGAGATCTTAATTAGCATTTAATTCCCAAACTTAACACCTTCAGATTTAAATCGGCCTGTCTTAAATAACTGCCACACAGGGTGGGTATCCAGATCTCTTAAAGGACACACACACACACACACACACACACACACACACAAAGAGGCAGAATGAGAGGCGAAGAAAGTGAGTGAGTGTGTGTTGGGGGGTGGGGAGAGGGAGCTAGCCTTGAATGTCAAAGTTGGGTTGCAAGCTACTTACGCTACCAAGCCAGATCAGGGTGTTGTCTTGTAGCAGTTTGATTGGCAGGTAAAAAGCACTGAACGTGAAGGCTCCGGAGCCTCTCGTCAGCCCAAGCTGGATCACTCCTCACCGGACAGAACGAGTTGAAGGAGCTCGCACTTCCCCCTCTTCCTCCATCCAAGGCACGGAGAATCCATTTCAGCTTTTCTTCGACCAGTCTCTCCCATCAGCGTCCTCCCTTACACGCACCGCCTTACACCAGCCTCCAAGACCTAGCCTAGCTTTGCCTCTGCAATCCCCTGCAACAAGAAAAATCGTTTATGGCTTAAAACCCCAAATGGCTGATTTTTTAAAAGAGAGAGAGAGGGAGAGGGAGAGAGAGAGGAGAGAGAGAGGGTGAGGGGGAGAGAGAGAGGGGGAGCGGGGAGAATGCACCCAGAGAACAACAAAAAAGTCAGTTATCCTAACACTGCTCTGTCCCCCACCATACAGAAGAATAAAAAAAAAAAAACAAGCTTTATGTTTTTCAGTGGGTATTCAAAGATAATTTGATGCCATTGTTTCTGCTACAGATGGTTCTTTTAAATACAATAACACAGCTCTTTGTGCAGGCTACTCACAATAAAATCCAAAGCGTTCCCCTGAATAACCATTTTGTTCTCTCTTGTATGGGGCCAACAAAAGATTCCGTGAGGTAATGGGTTCTGTTTATTGAAGCCCATAGAATAGGGGTTTGATAAAGATTTTTTTTTTTTTTTAAGCAGAAGACCTTGGAAGGTCGGGCTGATCTCTTCATATTTTTTTATTAAAATATTTGTCCAATACATTATTCCTTGGTGCAGCTGCAAGCTTCCTCCTCAATTCTTAATCAGCCCAAACATCTGTCTCTTGAAGGCTTTAAAAATCTGCATGCAATTGTATCAGTAGTGCAGTAACCTTATGAAACCTCAAATCTTCAGGCTCAGTACAGGCTTGAAGGCAATGCAGTTTCAACTGCCTGTGGGTGAAAAGGACGGTTGGAGGAAAAGAGACAGGCAATCCCAGTTCCAATAACTTAAGGAGATGTGCCTTTCCTCTTTCCAAGCTACGAGATGAATCAGACACATGCATATCAACAAGGACTTCTTCCATCCTGAGATGTGTCTCCTCCCCTCTGCCAGCATCCTCCATGTACACAGGAGGGGCAGGAGGCAAGGCATGAGTTTCCCGCCCCCCCCCCCCCCCCCCCCCCCCCCCCCCCCCCCCCCGAAAGAGAGCTAAGAGTATGGTTTACCCACCCCCCCCCCCCCCCCCAGCTGACCTTCCTCTCTGCTAATCTAAAAATCCTAGGCTGGGAGACTAGGTTGAGCGGAAGCAGTTAAAGGTCAGCCTCTAACACTCAATGAATCCTACTCTTAGCTCTCTTTGATTCATTCCTAGCTACTTGTGACTCTGAAGGGTCCCGGGATCGGACTGATGGCCCACCTCCAGCCGCAGTGCTCCGCTCAGGGCTCTCAGAGTGGCTTTTACAGCCAGCTGCTCCCTTTCTTTCAGTTGCTTCCTCTCACTTAAGAAACCGAACATGAAAACTCAAGGAGGGTTCGAATGAACCCTGAGCAGCGCCCCCACACTGGGACAGGAGACACTGCAGACCTTTCTGGATATATGGAGGATGCTCTTTCAGGATACATGGAGGATGCACTGCTCTTTAGGCCTGCAGGAGCCCAGACCCACAATCACCACTCTCCCGACTTGTGCTGTCAGTGTTATTTGGAGCAAGACAATAGTATAGGAAGAAAATCCCTTTCATCTTAAAAACAAGTTTCAGTGAATTTTCCACCCCCCCCCAATTATTACTCCTTTTCGTCCCAGAAACCTCCCAAATAAAAGACTACCAAAGAGATCCTTAATAAACCTGATATCATCTTCTTTTTTTTCCTTTAGGAAGAAATTCTGTTATTGGTTTACACAAGGGACTTGGGGAGCATGGTTACATGAGTGTTAGAAACAAAACCTTGGCAGCAAAATCATTTTAGGGCTTATTTCTCAATAATCCAATTTCTAAATTATTTGAGACAGGGTCTCACAATGCAGTCCCAGTTGGCCTGAAATTCACTATGTGGACCAGGCTGGCCTCATTACTTCTGCCTCCAGACTGCTGGGATTAAAAGGGTGCATCATCACACTTGGCTTAAGCTATTTATTGTATACATTGTTGAGATAAGCAACCTAATATAAGTCTGAAAAAGAATAAAAATTGTGGCAGTACTTTAAAAAGTTAAGCCTCTTTCTCTCTCTTTCTGGTGATATTTTTGGTACAGGGTTTCTCTGTAGTCCTGGCTGTCCTGGAGCAAACTCTGTTGATCAGGCTGACCTTGAACTCAGAGATCTTCCTGTGTCTGCCTCCCCAGTGCTGGGATTAAAAGTGAAGTTAAGCATTTCTTAAGACTGGTTGAAAAAAGTGAGCCCCAACTGGTGTTGTGGCATCTGGATGGTAAAGGACTCTCCTAGCATGCATGAGCTCTTAGGCTTAATCCCCAGTGCTGCCAATAAGAAAAGACCCTGAGCCTGTATGAGTGTGTATGCAGGGAGGGAGGGCTCTTTACAATTGGCTACAGAGTGTGGGTATTTTCTATTTAGGGAGTTATGGGGGTGGATGAGGTACCATACAGTCAGCAGGAACACTTCCAATAACTGTGGGGATGAGGAAGGCAAGTATGACTTGAATGCCCACGTTGTCATGGCAGCTAACTCTATAAGACCAGAGCGAACCATTGTACCTCTCTCCCTACATCCCCACTATTTAGATTCACAAGGATGTGGTCGAAGCTTCTCACCATTTTCCACAGACTGAGAGAGGACTCAAGCTGAGGACCTCTCTCCACGGAGGAATCTGAGACTAGACCGAAGGCTCCAGCTCAGGGTGAGAGATTCTGTGTATCTTAGAAGTTGAGTTGGTACTGTCCCCTGTCTTCTGTAAGCAGTCAAGAAGGTGTGGGCATATGTGTGTGTGTGTGTGTGTGTGTGTGTGTGTGTGTGTGTGTGTGTGGAGAGAGAGAGAGAGAGAGAGAGAGAGAGAGAGAGAGAGAATAAGTAAGTCATCCAAAGTCTCAAAAGGGTCAAAGGCTTTGCACTCAACTAGAAAGAAGTCCAACATAGAGCTAATCATTGAAGGGAGGAAATGTTCCAGCAAGTGATGGCTCAAAGGCCTTTGCAGATAAGAAATCCGGAGTCAGTGGAGAGCTATTTAGGAAGAAGGAAGGAAGGAAGGAAGGAGGGAGGGGAGGGAGGGAGGGTAGAAGGAAAGGAGGAAGGAAAAAAGGGGAACGTGGAACAGGAAGGAGGTCAAGATGGACAGGAGGAAAGAAGGAAGGGATTGAGGAGAGGAGGGAGGGAGGAAAGAGAGGCTCTCTCTAGTAAGGGGAAAAAGCTGGCTAGTCTTCCACTCCCTTCCCTGCTCCCACATTTGGAGAAAAGAGCCATGAAAAAGATGCTCGAGGCTCGGGAAGCAGCGGCTGCTCTCTCTCTCTCTGGGTGTGTACATGGGCTCTTTGGGACCTAGGCTAAGTTCCACAAGTCTTCCACTGGGGAGAATGGGTGAAGTTTCTTCAGAATGGGAGTGGTGAGGAAGGAAAGAGGGAGGGAAGAAGGAGAGAAAGATCGAGCACCTTGTGGTAGGGTGGCATCCATCTTACAGCCAGCCAGCCTGTGAAGCTGGAGCTTTTTTTTTTTTTTTTTTTGGCAGAAGCCCTCAGCTGTCCACCCTCTGCACTCAGCACCCATCCACACTCCCCACGGGAAAACAGGGGATCTCTGTATTCCCTGCACAGGACACGGGTGACAGTGACCTGCTGGCTATTTGTTCTGGACTTGGCTCCAGCCTGAGGAAGGGCTCCTGGTAAGCCAAGAAGGGAAGGGACAGTCACTTTGGCAGGTCAGCATTGTTAAAATGCCAAGGGCCCAGCACCACCCAAGTGTTCTCTTGGACCTAAACCCAAACAACATGGCATCCTGCTACTGCTCACTCGTAGGTGGCTGGAGGAAGGCTATTGATGCCCCTGTGAGACACGGCTTAGGATCCAACTGTTCCAAGCTGCAAGCCGCCGTGGAACTGACCGAGTCTTCTAGGCTGCCTCTGCTATGGCCAGCCTTATCTCATTTCCCCAGGCTGGAAAGGAGAGGTTGGGGTGGCCAGGCTGGGTTCCCTTAGCATCCCACCTGGCTCACAGTCCAGTCTTGTGCGGCCCCTGAGGGCCTGGCCCAGGTCAGAGAGAAGTCTCTGTACCAAGGTGCAGAAGCCACTTGCAGGCCATAGCTTTCCAGGTTGCTGTTTTCCATAAGCTCCTGTGGGCCCACTGCCTACGTCAATGTGTGTGTGTGTGTGTGTGTGTGTGTGTGTGTGTGTGTGTATCTCTGACTACAGCCTCAGACTTTGAAATGACCTCAGAATACTTCTTCCTTTCAGCACACAAAGTGGCCAGACTGGTTTGGGGACCGGAGCCCTGGGATTCTCCAGGGAGGACTGGGTGACAGTCACCAGAGAGGGAGGATCTGGGGTGGAAAGTCTTGCTGGAGAGATTGGCTACTTCAGAGAGGGGGTTAGGTCAGCAAGTCTGACTTGGAACCAGGAGTGGGCAGCTGTTGAACCTGTGGGCTGTGATGAGGGCACACTCAGCAAGGCACACTCTAAAGTTCCTGGTGTCAATAGACAACCTGAATCAAACTAAGAAAAGGGGGCTTTATAACGAAGTGGAAGGCTCAGCAGACGCCTTGGGAGACCGCGCTTCGGACTCCCTCAGGGATACTTTTCATATATGAACTGAGATTATACAAACGGCCATCTGCTTTACCTGTAGATTTGAAAATATTGTAGAGTGCCTCGTGTTTATAATTTCACCACTCAGGAGAGGGGTACTGGGGCAAGGTGGATCATTATTACCTTTCAGTCAAGACCACGCTAGTCTATAGAGAGAGTTGGAGGTACGGTCACATTTCGAAAAACAAACAGAATATGAAAAGGGGGCTGTGGCTATAGCTTGTGGAAGAGAGCTTGCCTAGAGTGTGAGAAGCCTTAGGTCCAACCTCTAGAATTATGGTAAATAAAGAAATGAGCCAGGCGGTGGTGGCGTACGCCTTTAATTCCAGCATTTGGGAGGCAGAGGCAGGCGGATTTCTGAGTTCAAGGCCAGCCTGGTCTACAGAGTGCGTTCCAGGACAGCCAGGGCTACACAGAGAAATCCTGTCTCAAAAAACAAAACAGCAGCAGCAGCAACAACAACAAAACAAAAACAAATTAGTTGGACCCATTCTATACACCAATATGATTGACAGTCAAACACACCAGTTAATGAACATATTGATCTCGTCCTTATTTCCCACTTTTTTTTTTGGTATTCTTTCATTTCCTTAAAGATTTTTCATTTATTTTTCATTTTTTATTTTTCATTTATTGCTTATAGAAGGATAGTGGTCCATGTCTATGATCTCAGCACCTGGGGAGCTGAAGTAGTGAGACTGTCAGGGTCTGAGGCCAGCCTGGGCTACAGGGGGAGCCCTGTCTCAAAAGAAAAATAGGAATGAAGAATATTAATTAAAACTATTAAACATTTAAAATGTGCTACACATTTTATGAACCTGTTTATAAGTTTCTTAATTTACTTACATATTAATTCACCTGCGTGTTACTCAGGGGCATGGTGGGTTGGTATATTAATTCACCTGCATGTTACTCAGGGGCATGGTAGGTTGGTATATTAATTCACCTGTGTGTTACTCAGGGGCATGGTGGGTTGGTATATTAATTCACCTGTGTGTTACTCAGGGGCATGGCAGGTTGGAAGTAAAGTAGGGCCTGCAGGTTGTGCAGCCAGAGTGTTATTGGTACCAACCATGGGAAAGGCAGCCACTGCTGTGCAGTCTAAGGAAAGTGAGTCTTTCTGCATCGATAAAATACTAGTGTTATCTATTAGACCTCAAGACTCATGCAACTGAAGCCATGTTCAAAAGGCACGTCTTCTAACAGAGTCTCAAGGCTGACAGCCTTACATTTCTGAGCCCCTTGGTGGCTGGAGAGAGAGCTCAGTGGCTAAGAGCACTGGCTGCTAGTTCAGAGCGCCTGGGCTCAATATTCAGCACCCACGTGGCAGATGGAATCGAAACTCCAGTTCCCAGGGATCCAACACCTTCTTCTGGCCTCCATGGGTAACACGCATGCGTATGGTGCACATACATACATCCAGGCAAAACACTCACATACAAAATGAAAAAGAAGTAAGATAAGAAGTAAAAGAAGAATAAAAGCAACAAGACAAACGCAACCTTCTGCTTCTCCTGCTCGAGGAGCTGGGGTTCTGGGTGTGTACCACCCCATTCCACAGCTGCCCACATTATGCACTGCTCAAGTCACCAGTTCCGTGTTCCAAGCTTGGGCTTTCTGAGCCCAAGTGCTTAGAATGTAGCCCCACGATCACAATCACCATCACAGACTCAGGGCCCAGAAGTTTGGAAAGGACTTGAATGGCATCGCCTTCTTTCCATTCCCCTCTTCCCAGGCACAAGAGTAGGCAGTTGGCTTGGGGAACTTAATTTACTGGTACTTTGTGGTTGTTGAGCTACTGTCTCACACAGTCAAGGCTAGTCGTGAACTTGTATAAAGTTGAGAATGACCATAAACTCTAATCTTCCTGTCTTCATCTCCCAAGGGCTGGAATTACAGATGTGCACTACTATACTCAGGCTAGCCAGCACTAAGGTTTAAACTCAGGGTGTTGTGCCTGCAGGGCAAGCATTCTACCAATGCAGTTACATCTTCAGCTGTATTCGTGAATGGTAAATACGGTTTTTTTTGTTTGTTTGTTTGTTTTATTTTGGTTTTTGTTTTTGATTTTTCAAGACATGGTTTTTCTGTCTAGCCCTGGCTATCCTGGAACTCACTCTGTAGACCAGGCTGGCTTCAAACTCAGAAATTCACCTGCCTCTGCCTCCCAAGTGCTGAGATTAAAGATGTGCGCCACCACTGCCCAGCTGTAAATATGTTCCTAGAAAGTATTATTGTGTCAGACTCTGACAGAAAAGAAGCAAGTTCTTGGGGGAGGGGTTGTCTAGGAGGAATAAATGACCCACAGGAACATTCTGGGGAGGGTTTCTATTGCTTTCTCCCCACAATGCACCCTAACACGCCATTCCTCTTTGGAGAATAAACAGCAGTCTATTCACTGAGGATGGACACGAAAGGAACTAACCTTGAATCGGGACAGCAGCTACCATCTCAGCTCCTCGTAACAGCATGTGAAATTAGGACTACCCTAGTTCCCTTTACCTTTCAGCATAAAAGGAGATGCTGGTGAAAGGCCTGTGCTTCTGAGCTGGGAAAGAGACCTGCTTTGTCACGTGACTCTGGAACACAGTCTGGTCTTCCTTTAGAAGGCGGTTTACTGAGGCCAAATGGACTCAAGCAAATGTCCCCGATGCTGACCTCTGTGAGCACAGGAGGAAACGCTGCACACTTAGGTTCTTGCCTTCCTGTTTTCCTGCAAAACACACTTTCCCTTTGTCCCCACCTCCCACCCCTGACCACTTTGTTGTATTTTGGACACAGGGTCTCACCATGCAGTGAGGCTGAGTGGAACTCACTATGCAGCCCAGGTTGGCTTCAAATTCTCAATCTTACTGCCTCAGCTTCTAGAATGCAGGGCTAGAGCTGAGATAGTCCAATAATTCTGCACCTTCTTAAGATCTTTGATATACCAGAGTGTATATCTTCCTGAACTCCAGAATTTGGTCTACAGGCTATGTTCTTTTTTATTTTATTTTTTTTTTGAGACAGCTTCTCAAATATCCCTTCCTGGCCTCAAACTCTTTATTGAGCTGAAGATGCCTTTGAACTTCTGATTCCCCCTGCCTCTATCTTTGTAGGGCTGGGGTCACAGGCTAGAGTCACCATTCCTAGTTTGTGGAGTGCTGGGTCTCAGACTTTGGGCTTTTGAACTTGCCACCAAGTCTCTGATCCCTTAGGCTTCCCTGACCCAGGTCATGGTCCCATGAATTTAGATTATAGAATCTGAGAAGCATCAGTCTTAACGCCCAAGCCTTAGAAGCCAAAGGTCTGGGAGGGAAATAGAGAAATGACAGGGCATATGATTGTTAATTAACCTTATTAAGGACTGCCAACTAGAGAATGCTAATATTTGTATTTTCTCAGAAAGGCAGCAGAGTAGTTTGCTTTCTATGAGCTCACCCCTGCACTCCATAGGTGACGACTTATATCAAAACTGTCCCCCAAGGTCTGTAGCCCTCATTTTAAGTCAGTGAAATATAGACTAAACACTGTTATTTTAGTAGGTACTTTGGAGAGTTTAATTTGTATCTCACATAAAATTAAACACATGGTGAAGAAAGTATAATAGATTTTTTACACTCTACTTGCCAACGTGGCAACAGTGGCCAGCTCTTCTCACCGGCAGGCTTGCCAGGGGTGTTTACTAGCTTATTTGAATTAAAATAAAGCTTCGAGTCTGCTGACTGCACTGCATTATCTATGAGACCATAATCCTGCGAGCAAATCCTGTATCTTCTAGAACTGGCTCTTTTGTTTGGGATTACTGAGAGCTTAGTTTATAACAAAGAAGGAGGAGGCATCTCTCTCCTCCTCATAATTAAGTGTAGGGACTAATTCAGAAACAAACCCAGAGAGATGCACTACTTAGAGTTATATTTCTATACAGAATGGAGAGGAAATGGGGTGGGCCAGACACCTGATTGTTAGCAGAAGGTTTACACTATTAGACAAGTGTACTACAGGATTCCAGTCCATTAAAATTAAGAGCAACAGCCAATGAGGCGCTGATGGCCTCTGCACAGGGCTGTGATTCTGCAAGAAGGATCTGAAAGTTTGTCTGCTTGGGTCAGGCTTGACTGGATGTGCACTGAGTCTGAGTGCCCTTTATCTTCCTCTCCCATTATTCTAAGAGGCTTCAAAATTAATAGTTGTCCTGAGCAGAGTTATTAAATGAGAAATGAGTGGAGCAAAGTACTTCTATTCATTAGGAAAAAGAATGCAACTTTTCCTCACTAGAATTGTCAAATGTGTTGCTTCCAAGGAGCATAAGATTTTAGCAAAATTCCTGACTCTTCCCAAGCTTTCACATGTACAAATAACCCAAATGTGGGTTCAAAGAAGAGAGCTTACAGAATGATACGCACAGACTGCTTAATAACCCATGTGCGAACTGATGTCTCTTTATGTCTATTTATTGACAGAGAAGGAAAATAGGTTGTCTGATCAATGTCACCAATATTAACTGTCACAGACAGGAATTAGGGGGATATCTGTGAAACCAAAAAAAGACTCCACTAAAACAGGCCCTCCAACTTTAAAACCATCTAAGCAAAGTGACAGTTCAGAACATCTGCTAGCCTTCTGTTGAGCCTGCACTAGAAGTCATGGGGTGCACAGCTGTAGGCATTTCAGGCTTTTCTCCCCCAACATCTGTCACAGCAGTATAATAATGTAGGTAATTATCAACACCTTACATAAACTGTTTGCTATTTCAGTTTTGAGAAAGAGTAAAATTAACGTTCCAATGATTGGAAAAAAATCGAGATAAATGTAATTATATTTTTATCTAAAAATGAACAAGTGATCTGATCTTTAAAAAAACCATACACTTTAAATGTTTTCTACAGCTGATTTGGATGTGTATTATATCAAAAAAGCAAATATCACGTATGGTCTTATGTTTGAAAGTAAAGACAGAGCAAATGAGAGAAGAAAGAAGCTCTCTGAGCAGACGAAGGTGCTATGGTTTGGAATAAAAAGGTAGTGTTTGCTAAAACTACACAATTGTGGCATTAATTGTGTCTTCATAAGAAATTAAAAATTCATTTAAAATATCACTCTAAGACAGTCCGAGGTGCTGAATTATTCAAGCCTGCATCTGCCCACTCTTCTTGCAGCACTAGAATTCTGCATTGGCGTGGCAAATGAAGCTGTAATTCATACTGTGCCAGCCCAGTCTCTAAAAGTCACACACCTTATGTATACCCAAGGCCCCTTCACTCTTTAACTTCAACCTGCCTACCAGAGGCAGGGCTGTGCTGTTTCACTCTGATCTCCTTGGTCTGTTAAGCTCTTTTCCAGCCTAAACCACCCTGAGGGTCAAGATTGTCTTCCAAAGTACCTGTTGTGGTGGGAGATGATGGTCAGTGATGTCTTATCAAAAGACCGGGACTAGCCCTAGCAAATGGAGGGGGTGGGATAGCCATGCAGTGTCATGGTTGCCAACTAATTACACATTTCTTTTGTTTCTGCTACAAAAGGGGATGCTACATTTGTCAGCGCCTGTATGTTTGGTACATTCAGGCAAAGACAAGAGAAAAATTGAAAAAAGTTCTACCAATTCCACCCAAAGTGAAGGAGAATGGTAGGGTCAGAATCACCATCCCACAGTTTGCTAAAGTTTCCATGTTGTCACAAAAGATGTAAGAAGGGTTGGAGACCCTAGTCTTGCATTTCTATTGCCATGACAAAGCATCACAACTAAGGAAAGTTAGAAAAGAAAGTGTTTAATTTGGGGATTATGGGTTCCAGAGTTAGAGTCCGTTGCCATCATGGTGGGGAGCATGGCAGCAGGCAGGCAGACGTGGTGCTGGAGCAGTATCTGAGAGCTCACATCTGATCCACAAGGCACAGGGTGGAGAGCTAACTGGGGATGGTGTGGGCTTTCAAAATACCAAAGCCCACCTGATAAGACACTTCCTCCAGCAAGGCCATACCTCCTAAGTCTTCCCAAATAGTTCCACCACTTGGAGAGCAAAGCATTCAAGTTTCTGAGCCTATGGAGGACATTCTCATTCAAACTACAACAGATGGCTCAGCAGTTAAGAGCACTGGCTACTCTTGCAGAGGTTTGGTTCTCACCACTCACACGATGGCTCATAATGGTCTATAATTTCAGTTCCAGGGACTTCAACACCCTCTTTTGTCCTTCACAGGCCCCAGGCATGCAAGTGACACAAGACATTTATACAGGTAAAACATCCATACTCTCAAGATAAAAATAAAAATAAAAATCAATATGGAGAGCCGGTTAAAAAAATGAAGAAAGATATAAGAAAAGGGAATTGTGAAGAATGCTGGGTGAGAATTGTTCTCAAAGTAAAATGAAACTTATTTTAGTCACAATTGTATGCGTTCAATATTATTATTCTTTCTTAGGAATATCTTGTGGAGGATGGATAGTCTATTAATGGGCTCACTACAGCAAAATACCATGTCACGAACGCATAATTTAAAGGTCTAGAAAGAGTAAGTAGAGGTAAAAGGAGGCATTAGGGATAAAGATGGCCGTGGTGGTTGTTATAGCACATGCCTGTGTTCTCAGCACTCTGGAGGCCAAGGGAAAGATACAGAGTGAGCCCTCTCCCCAAACAACCGTCACACTGAGCAAAACCCAAATAAAAAAAAATCCAAGAGTGAAGGTAAGTTGAGAAAAAGAACAAGGAGAAAGGAGAAAGGAGAAAGGAAGGAGGTATTGATGACCAAACAGAAAATTTGGGACCAGCTGAACGTTTAGGTGCGATAAAGGTGATGTTTCCTATAGTCAGTCCCAAAAATAAGTCTTGGGAAGAGAAATATTTTTAAGTTGTAAGCTTGAAGTTTGGTTTTGAAACCTGTTGAAGCGGGCTTATTTGATAGACTTCAATGTTCTATTTTGGTATGTTTTGAAGTCCGGAAAAAGGAAAGAGAAGAAGGAAACTCAGTTTCTGAATGCCTTGGTGAAGGATTTAATGGTGATGTGGACTCTGCGAAGGCATTGTTTTCCGACCTGGTTAAAGCAGAAGGAACGTATCAGAACTCGCAGGTGTCAGGGTGATTGTGCTAGAGCAGTGCTCTCACCCTTCTTAATGCTGCGACCCTTTCACAGAGTTCCTCACATTGTGGTGGCCCCCAACCACAGAACCATCTCATTGCTAATTACTAACCAGTTTTGCTATTATGATTCATAATATAAATATCTGATATGCAGGATATATAATGTGTGATCCTTGTGAAAGTGTTGTTCATCCCCAAAGGGGTCCCACCAGCAACCCACTGTGCTAGAACCTGGCATGGGAGCATGTGAGTAGGTCTTCCTTGTGCATTGAGCATGTGAGGTGTTCCTTGAGCATTGAACATGTGAGGAGGTGTTCCTTGTGCATTGAGCATGTGAGGAGGTGTTCCTTGTGCATTGAGCATGTGAGGAGGTGTTCATTGTGCATTGAGCATGTGTGGAGGTGTTCCTTGAGCATTGAGCATGTGAGGAGGTGTTCATTGTGCACTGTGAGCACCAGGCATCCCGTCTACAAGTATTCTCATCTATTCATAGGACTCTGTCCTTGGTGGAAGGCCCAGACTCTTTTGAGATCTGTTTCACAGCTCTTGAGGGTACACAATTTGCAGCCCGCCTACATCCCTTTCCTCTTCCGTGTTATCTTTTGTCCCCACAATGAGCTCACTGCCTTCCTCATCCTTCAGGAAGAGTCTGGCTATGGGTCTATCTTTCCCAGGTATGTCCTAGGCTTGCCCCATCTTTTGGCTTTTTGAAATCTAAAGTAAATGGCTCATAAATTGATCCTCCAAAACAAATAGGTGACTGATAACATCAAACACTTCAAAGTTCTGTGTTATAAACTCTTTGGGGAAAGGAAACAGATTGTAACCATGTTTGTATCTTTTGTATCAACAGTGGAGAGCCTTTCCAACACCCACGAACTCCTTAACGGTTGGAGACGCCTGTCTTTCTCCCTAATGTGATAGAGTTATCTCCTATGATTAAAATTTTTTCCTTTTTTTTTTTTTTTTTTTTTTTTTTTTTTTTTTTTTTTTTGGTTCTACTAGCTAGAGAGCAAGAGTGATGGAGGACAATTAGAGAGCCTTTTTGTTTTTGTTTTTGAGATAGGGCTTCTCTATGTATTTCTTGTTAGCTTGTGAACTCACTATGTAGACCAGGCTGGCCCTGTACTCAAAAGAGATTCCCCAGCCTCTGCCTCCCTTGAGCTGGAGTTAAAAGTGCATGCAATCACAACTGACTTAAGATTAGAGTTTTTAGACATTAATTTTCTCTTTACTGATATTTATTATTCTTACACTGAAGAGACAACTGTAAAGGCAACACTCATCTGTCCCAGCACGTTACGAAATTCTCCATATTAAATTCTCCATAGATGCTTCTGACTTCTGGCCCACAAACATTTGGTATGTACCAAGTCAGCATGCACGCATGCGCATGTGCACACACACACACACACACACACACACACACAGACATATACACAGACACAGAGACACAGACACAGACATACACAGAGACATACAGACACACACAGACATACACACAGACACACACACAGACACACACACAGACATACCCACACACACACAGACACACACACACACACACACACACACACACACACACAATTTTCTTTTCCCTTGATGAGACAAGTTTCTCTGCATAGCCCTGGCTGTCCTGGAACTTGCTCTTGCTCTGTAGATCAGGCTGGCCTCAAACTCACAGAGATCTACTTGCTTCTGCCTCCTGAGTCCTGGGATTAAAGGTATGTACCAGCACACTTATTGGGTCTTCTTTTGTAGAAGGGGAGATTAATAGCATAGACTCTCAAAGCCTTAGAATAGTCCTAAAGGAAAGAGGCCTGAGCCCAATGATTTAATAGCAGGTCCCTGGAGGCTATCTGAAAAACTCCCAGCTTTCAGCTTCTCTCTCTTTATCACTAGCACGTGTCAAGACAGGGCTTAGAGGTGTAGTTCACTGTTCATAAAACAGGGCTTTAATGCCTTCAGCATCAATGGCGGCCTGCTTGTCTTTATCGTGTGAAGCCTCACTGGAGGAACGCTGCAATGTTCTGTCAATCAAGGACCATAGGGAGCAGTTTTGAGTGTAAATGATTATTCGTGTGATTATGATAGAGCTAAAAAGATTTGGAAGAATCTCACAATGTGAGGGGTAGCCTTGAACATTTGTTACCAATAAAAAGAAGGATTTGAAGGTTATGACAGGGCACTTTACCAGAAACCTGCCCTCTAGCTGAGTGTAGTGGTACACACCTGTAATCCTAGTACGTGGGAGTAGATGCAGAAGGATCAGGGGTTGAAGGTCTACCTCAGCTACATACCTCACACTGAATTAAAGGTCAGTCTGGGTTGCATGAAACAAGAGGTAGATAGATAGATAGATAGATAGATAGATAGATAGATAGATAGATAGATTGATAGAGGATAGAGGGATAGATAGATAAGTACATGATAGATGATAGGTAGATAGGTAGATAATAGATAGGTAGATAAATAAGTACATGATAGATAAGTAGGTAGATAGGTAGGTAGGTAGATAGATAGATAGATAGTGACTTGTACTTTTTCTCTTTTTTTTTCTTTTTTTGGTTTTTTGAGACAGGGTTTGGCTGTCCTGGAGCTCACTCTGTAGACCAGGCTGGCCTCGAACTCAGAAATCTGCCTGCCTCTGCCTCCCAAGTGCTGGGATTAAAGGCGTGCGCCACCACACCCGGCGTACTTTTTCTCTTTTACCTTCCTTTTCAACCCTGTTTGACCTTCTCAACTAGTTGTCTTCGTGTTATATATGGAGTATAAATAATGCCCCTCCTTTTTCACACTTTCCAACAAAACACACAGACACACACCCCATTAATGGAGGCTGATTCCTTGTAGTGTAAAATTCATTCAGTCCTCTCTACTCCCAACATTTAAAGAAAGGGATTCATGATGTAGTCAGGGCTGGCCTTGAACTCATAATTCTCTGACCTTAGCCTCCCAAAGGGCAGCCTCAAAGAGCGTGTCAGCACACTCGACTTAACATACCACTTGATGCTTAAATGGAAGTTGGAGGCCGTTAACCAATATGGACGAGACTGCATGCCTTTGAGAGGTGAGAGTTCACCAGACCTGTGCAGTTCTGTTCCGCAGAAAGCGTTTGACACACGGGGCCAGGAGCCAGGCCACAGGCTAGCCAGAAACACCCAGAAAATGGAAAGCCAACTCCTGCTCTGCTTACATCTCCTGTCCTCAGCCGTGCTGTTACTTTTCTTCGTTCTTGCTGACCGTGTAATATCCACAGCAAAGACAGCACAAGCAGATGTGTTCAGGGGTCGTGAAAAACACAAAAGGGTGGTGACATAGGCTGCATTTGAGCTCACTAACATCACTGCCTGCGGTCAGTCTCAGATGCCCTGAGGAGAGGCAGCATCTCCAGACACCACTTTGGCTCCTGAGCTCATTCCACCTCCCCAGCCAGCTGACCTGATAGCACACTACCCTCATCTTATGTTGCAGGCAAAAGCCAACAAAAATACAATCACACTGAAAAGCCTTTTAAACACTGAGCACCTCCCTTTCCCCATCGTTCTTACTTTTCACATTTTTAATCAGTAGCTTTTTTTTTTTTTGTTTGATTGTTTTTTGAGACAGGGTTTCTCTGTGTAGCCCTGGCTGTCCTGGAACTCACTCTGTAGACCAGGCTGGCTTCGAACTCAGAACTCTGCCTGCCTCTGCCTCCCAAGTGCTGGGATTAAAGGCGTGCGCCACCACCGCCTGGCTGGTCAGTAGTTTTTAAAGCAGTGTCCCCAACTCTTCCTGTTTCACTCCGTGGCTGGAGTTGATGCAGCAAAAGTCTGCTCATCAAGAGACTTTTACACCCATTGCATTCCTCTGCACCTTGTCACTGTTAACTCTTCAGTACACGGGCTGGCTTCTTGTCTGAACTATTTTGCATATTCCAAGTAATTTACAACAGCTGCAGTGTAATAAATACAACTATTTAAGATGAACTTTGGAGCTATGTATGTAGGTTTTTGTTCTCCAAGACATCTCATTATGTGCCTAACTTGTGGAACTCATTCAAGACGCATCCAGTTGGGAGTGTAAATGTATAGAGAAAGTATGGAAGTATGGATATAGCTCGGTAAGAGAGCACTTGCCTAGCATGCATGAGGCTCTGGGTTCAATCTCCAGCACTGCAGAAAGTTCCCTAGTAAGCCTTGAAGTAGTAACTTCAAAATATTGACACCCTGTGTGGTGTGGTGATTTGAATAAGTTTGGTCCCCATAGATTCTTGTGTTCAAATGCTTGGCCATAGGGAGTGGCCCTATCAGGAGGTGTGGCCTTATTGGAGGAGGTGTGGCCTTGTTGGAGGAGGTGTGGCCTTATTGGAGGAGGTGTGGCCTTGTTGGAGGAGGTGTGGCCTTATTGGAGGAGGTGTGGCCCTATCAGGAGGTGT